>CAUYSK010003470.1:0-33196 GCA_963575035.1 Avahi laniger | reverse complement strand
ACACACACACACATTTTCTACTGGATCTAGGCCCTTCTGACAGCACTTTACATCCTTTTATTTAATTTCCAAGACAACTTGTGAGGTTGTGATTCCCATCTTAGAGAGTGAGGAAACTAAGGTTTCCCCACCTAAGTCAGTCTGGCAGACTTGGGTTTCAAATCAGGCCTGTCTGAGTCTAAAGCCCAGGTTTATCTACATTTTACCACCGGATGTGTCCTCCAGAACAGAGGTTCAAGGAGGATGGAATTCAGGGAGTCCATGAATGAAAAAAATAATTGCATCTTTATTTTCTCCTACTTCTCCCTAAATTTAGCATTTCCTTCAAATCTGAATATGGGCAACAAACCGGTACCTGTGATGTTGTCACCAGTAGAAATCACAGATTTTCATATCATATTACAGTTGTTGCTGATATCCCAAATTATCATCGATGTTCATCACTTCTTGAAAATGTCAGGAGTTAATAGACCACCACGAGATCTTGTCACTTCATGCATTAGTAAAGAAGCAGGGTGGCAGTCAGGTGGCTCCCAGAAAATAAAGCTCTGCTGCGCAGCATTGGCCAATCCCATGGTGTAAACACTCCCACCATTGCCAATTTCAAGGACGGCTGTTTAACAACTTGTTTGCAAATTTCCTGAAAAGGTAGCAATCAGTTCTTGGAAGCATGGACAAGACAGCTCCAGCGCACCGTTGGCACAGGAGTGAATTTTCCTAGGTGTGTCTTCTTTCCACACGCATGTCTCTTCCCAGGAACTCCTGCAGCTTTCAACGTAATGATGTTAATAACAATAATAGATTTTAAATACATATTAAATCCTTACTCTATGCCAGGCATAATAATAAGCACTTAACATGATCTATCTAATTTAAACTACCAACAATCCCATAAGGCAGATAGTACTGGAGTGGTTCTGAATGGGGAAAATTGGGGGGAAGACGTGCTTTTGCCCCCTGGAAACATTGGGCAATGTCTGGAGACACTCTTGGTCGTCATCACTGGGTTTGCTACAGGCATTTAGTGGGTAGATGCTGCTAAACATTCTACACTGCACAGCACACACACACACATGTCACCCCACAAAGAATTATCCAGCCCAAAATGTCAATAGTGCTGCGGTTGAGAAATCCTCTGTTATTATTATTCTCTTTTTAAAGATGGGAAAACGGCCACCCATGGAGATTATTTTGTCCAAATTCACACGGTTTTCATATGGTAAGCTCTGAGCGAAGACTAGTTCCTCCTCTCTGACTTGCAGTCCCCAGACGTAGGGAGGGTTGCTTATTAGAGAGAAAGCAGCCTGCTGGGGGCAGCCTGGCAACGTGGGTCCAGGACTCCTCCCAGGGAAGCTGAGGCATTACAGGTTGGAGGATCCGAGCCCAGCTGCTTCTAAAGGGGGGGGGGGGCGAGGGCGTGGCCCCAGAAGTGCTTACCAAAGTGAGTCAGTCACTTGGCCCGCTGGGCTGTGAAATTCATTTAAGACAACAAAACGAAAGAGGAAGTGGGGATCCCTCATTCCACAAATGTTATTAAGCACCTACTATGTACCAGCACTATTCCAGGTGTTGAGGCTAGAGCAGTGAACAAAACAAAAATTGCTCTTGTCCTCGTGGAGTGTAGAAGCTGGTGGAAGGGATGGAAAAGCAAATGAAAAAACAGCTTAAAATAATTACAGATGGTGACAGATGCTATGAAGGAAGCAAGTGAAGTGCTGTAATAAATCATTTCTGTAGGGTGCCCTTTAGAATGGTTGGTCAGGGAAGGCTTCTCGGAAGAGGGGTCTTGTGAGCTAAGACCCGAAGGAAGAGAAGCAGCTGTGGGAACCAGGGGGAGGGGCACCTAGACAGAGGGACTGGGGGCTGGTGATGAGGTTTGAGGTGGGAACAAGGTGGGTATGTTCTGGGCATCAAAAGGAGGTTATTCAGCCTGGGCAACATATGGAGACCCGGTCTCTACCAAAAATAGTAAAATTAGCCAGGTGTGGTGGTGCACACCTACAGTCCAAGGTGCTTGGGAAGCTGAGGCAGGAGGATTGCTTGAGCTGAATTTGAGGTTTATAGTAAGCTATGATTGTGCCACTGCACTCCAGCCTGGGCAACACAGCGAGACCCAGTCTCTAAAAAAATATATAAATAAAATAAAATAAAATAAAATAATAATAAAAACAGAGAAAATGTGAGCAGAGGAAAGACACTGCCTCAGTGTTTCAGGGACACAATGCTCCCACCTTCCTCAGCCCTGGCCCCAACGTGGGAAGGTAAAAAAATTGAAATCCCAGGAGGCGAGAGGATAAGAAAAAATCAGAGGGTGTTTTGCTCTGCTGAAGCCCCGAGACGGTGCCTCAGGGTGCCCCCAAGGAACAGCCAAGGTAGCAGAAGAAGGGCAGGAGGCCTGGGGTGTCCGTCAGGGTGTAGTCACAAAAACAACCCATGAACGCTCTGGAATAAGAGATTTCATATTGGAACGAGAAGTGACGCAGATGTGGGAGGACTTAGAGGCATGAAGGAAATCAGAGAAACAGCCACTATCGTGTCTGCAGTGACATGAGTGGACACATCAGAGCTTGCGGGAAAATCCACGACGCCATTCCCGTCTGCCAAAGGGAGATGGTGGATGGGGACCTCGCAGAGGCGCTGTAGCAGTGGAGCTGAGAACTGAGAACAGATATGAGGGGTGCTCGGAGGTGGACCTGAAAGACCAGGAAGGTACAGTAGGGAGGAGGAGGTAGAGAGGGGAGCCAAAGGGGACCCCAGACTTCCAATCGAGCAGCTGAGTCCACTGAGCATCGTGCATGAAGATGAGCAGGTGCGGGGAGAGGACCAGGGTGAGCAAGCGGGGGACTCGCCTCAGGCACCAAACATAAGGGTGCGCCAAAAAAATTAATCAAGATAAATAATGTTTTAATGTAATAATTTTTTAAAAAATCAAATGAATGCAAAAGAAATCCATGATGACCAAAATCAGTATTACTGATTTTTCCTTTTGCCTCGGGCTTCAATACGGCTCAGCTCAGCACTATTCCTGCTCCTGTCTTGATTAAAAATGTTGATCTTTTGTTCACTATGGATTTTTTTTGCATTCATTTATTTCTTTTTTAATATTGCATTAAAATATTATCTGATGGCTGTGTCTTTTGGTGCCCCCTTACATTTTATGTTTGGGGATGAGGGCTTCCCTCACCTCACCCAATCCCAGCCCCAAGGAGTAGTCTGGGGAAAGGAGGTTAACTAAGATTCGGTCTTGGATATACACAGGGATAAATGAGATCTCAGATGTTCAGTGCCTGGACCAGAATAGACCCTCAACCCTTGTTGCAACAGATTCTGTGGATACCTCCCTTCTCTCCCAGGTCTTACCATTTCAGGGCACACCAGCTGCCAACACCTGCATTTCCTGCCTGTGGTCTCCGTTGGCCACCAAGTGAGATAGGCTTCAAGTTCTGGGTAATTAACACTCCTGGAGCAGCCCTCAACCACTAATCGTGGGAGCTGGTGTATAAATACCCCAGCTCTCTTACCCCTCATGTGGGATCATTTTGAGATGTAAGTGTTACATCACTTGCCAGAGTCCAGGTGAGATTAAGCTCCAGTCGTCCACAGTGCAACTGGCTCGGTAACGCAACTGTATGCTCCGTCCCTTCCCCGTCTCACTTCCCCACTCTCCTAATGGTACTTCCTGAGGTCACTTCCCAAATACATTGTGCACACTTGAATCCTCGTCTCAGGGCCTGCTTCTAGCACAACCCAACCCAAGAGACACATATGTCCTTCCTTTTCTTATCCTGTTCTTTGTGGAAACAGAATGTTCTGCACACACTTGGAAGTCTGAGCATACCCTTGAAGGAGAGATCCCCGACTCCCAGCACTGTCCTGGTGTTACAGCCTGACCAGGTTTATTGCCTGCTGCTCAAGAGGAAGCCAGTACTCTGAGACAGCAGGAGTTACAGCAGAAAAAAAGTTTAATATCACAGGTGTGGCTGGACGCAATGGCTCACACCTGTAATTCTAGCACTCTGGGAGGCCAAGGCCAGAGGATTGCTTGAGCTCAGGAATTTGAGACCAGCCTAAACAAGAGCAAGATCCCTTCTCTACAAAAAATAGAAAAATTAGCCAGGCATCATGGTATGCACCTGTGGTCCCAGCTACTGGGGAGGCTGAGGCACGAGAATTGCTTGAGCCTGGGAGTTTGAGGTTGCTGTGAGCTAGGCTGACACCATGGCACTCTACTCAGGGCAACAGAGTGAGACTCTGTCTCCTCCCCAAAAAAGTTTTCAAATCCGTCTCCCTGAGAATTTGGGAGAAGGGCTTTTTAAAGATAGTTTTGTGGGCAAAGGGCTAGGCAGTCGGGTCTGCTGATTGGCTGGGTTCAGGGTGGAACCACAGGGGTGTAGAAATTGTGTTCTTGCGCCAAGTCAGTTCCTGCGTGGCGGTCACTAGACCAGTTGAGTCAGTTCATCAGTATGGGACACTGATCTGAGAGGGTCAGCCGTTCCACTGAATGCAGGGCCTGGAAGATATTTCAAAAACTAGCCTTCGGTTTCACAAGGGTGATGTTATCTATGGAGTAATGAAGAAAGCTAAGAATCTTGATGATCATCAGCTATACGACTCCCAAGCAGTAAGCGATTAATTATAGGAAAGCAAGCTGGGGAATAATATATATTTCCCCTACCACAGTTCCAACTTTGTGGCCCTTTATTAGTTTTATAAAGGGCAGTTTCACCAGGAGGGAGGCCTGTAGGGGAATAATTGCCAGCCAGTGCTGGGAGGGCTGGATCTGAAATGGGCTCGGCTGTATTTCTGTAATCTTTGCACCTTGAGCGGAAAAATAATTGGCAGACACCTTTCTTGGACATTAATTCTTTACAGGCAACACTGAGCCCTTGGGGCAAAAACTGATTGTCTGCAGCTACTGCCAGCGTGGCCCTGAATTCAGAACAGGAAGCTCCACTCCCAGACACACACGCTCTTTACAGAGGACCACCCCTCCCCCTGGAGAAGTTCCTTCCCTCTCCTCCTCCCAGAGCCCAGGAGGGGGCAGAGGAGGCAGGTTGTGCAGATTGGAGGAGAAAAAGAATGGCCCTCAATACGGAGAAACCAAGGGTTAAGTGCCATGAGTTAAAAATCATGGAAGGTGGAGCTTTATTCATGATTTCTTTTTAAAAAATATTTTTTTAGCACGCACACTTTTTGCCCATTAATGCTCATGACAACTTCACGCTCTAGGTGTTAATATTAAACCCATTTTATAGGTGAAGAGGCTCAGAGAGGGGAAGGGTCCTAGCCCAGGCCACATAGAAAATAAGCTGACTCAAACCCAGGTCTGTTTGACTCCAAAGGCCATTTTCTTCCCCAGGTCATAGGTTGTTTTTCATCCTTCAGTGAATATTTCCTGAGTACCTACTATGTGCCAGGACCATGCAGATCCAAAGGACACGAAGATGAATAAGAAACATTTCTTCCCTCCAGGAGAGAGAAATAAAATCTCCTCCATTCCACCGATTTCCACCCATTCTCTATACAAGCAGTCAGAACTTGTTTTTATAACATTTACATATTGCCTCTCGTGGCTTTAGGGCTACAAATTTGAGTAGGTGCAGCAGAGACCATATGGCCCACAAAGCCGTAGTATTGACCGCTTGGCTCTCTACAGAAAACATTTGTCAACTCCAGGTTTACACCATGCCAGGCACTGATGATGCACCATGGTTACTTCTCAACTCAACTCCATAAGGCTTCCTACTTTTGTGTCCATTTTACAGATGAGGAATGAGATTTAGAGACAGGTGGATGCCTTGTCACATTGCTGGAAAGGCATAAAGTTGGATAAATTCCCAAGCCCTACATCCTCCCCTTCAAGGAGCCACATCAAAAACATTTGGCGGCCAATGTTTTGAAACATTGGCATTCACTCTTGAAACAGCTCACAATCCCCCATCAAGAGTGGGCCACTGAGCCATCCCCCTGGCCTCCAACCCCAACAAGAATGGGCCACTAGATCAGCCCTTTGGCACCCACTCTCCCCACCATCTGACATCCGCCAAGTTGGTTTTAAAGAGAGCTTGGCCAGGTTCCCAGCCCCGGATGGGTGCTCCTCTCCTACCAAAAGACTTTTCATGCAGGAAATAGGCATTCATGTATTCATCCGGAATGTGAAGCTGGTGGAATGATCTGTTGGTTTTGTTATTAAACCTTTGGCATGGGGGGCAGAGGGGGCAGGCGGCAGGTTGGCATAGAAAGGAGGAGCTGGGGCATCCACTCGAGTGTGTGGCATGACAAAAGTGGATGTTCTTAGTGGACAGGGGCATTCTGAGAGTTGCCAGCCCATAGCAGACGCCGTCTGCAGCCGTCTGTCCTCCCAGCACTCACCTCCACGAGCCAAAGTGGGCTTGCTGGGAACACCTGCCTCTCTGCCAGGGGCTTGAATTCCGGCTACGGGAGAACACTGGCCACCCAGGCAAGCTGAAGTGCCAGAGAACGAATGCTTCTGGAAACAGCCTTCCACCAATGACAACTGGGCAGTAGATGTATAAGTACCCCAGCTTCCTCCCACTTAGCTGGGAAGAGCCTTTCTCTTCCCTTCCTCCGAGGCATGTTCTGCACTGCCTCCTGCGGTTCCCAGCGGTGCTAAGCTCCAGTTGCTTCCAGTTGTCATCAGCCCAGGGACCCATTTACTGACTTCCTTCCGTTCCTAGTTGCATATCTTCTCCTACTCATGTTTCCTGGGGTCGCCTCCCAAATACACTACTTGTACTTAATCTTGCCTCATAGCCTGCTTCTGGAGGAACCTAAACCAAGACAAGCCCCAAGAGTTCCTCGGGCCATCTCACCTCGTCCCCACCACCCTGGGAGCCGGCCTCACCCCTTTTCCCTGAAGTGGAGACAGAGGGGCTCACAGAACTTAAGCTAACAGAACCCTCACCCACTAGGGACTCCCCACCTGCCCGGGATTAGCGAGGCCAGAGTGCTCGAGAAAGGTTCTTGGGGGAGGGGATTTGAGCCCGTCTTCTTGACCACAGAGGGCAACTGTCCCAGACCCAGGCTGAGGCCCAGACTTACGGCTCTTTCTGCTCCAGGCCCAGCCCCCACGTTGCCCTTCCCCCAGAGTCCTCCATGCGACAAGACAGCTGGAATGGGACCCAGCTGTCCCAGAATCGGCCTGTCATAAAAGATGGAGAACTAACAGTTCTCCATAAAAATTATCTCCGTAGCAAAACTGGGGGGGAAACAGCATGGATGAAATTAGCTTTTATTAAATAATAACAGCCAACACTTATTTCACGCCTACTATATGCCAGCTGCTATTCTAAAAGGTGTACAATGAAAGAATTTTTTAAAATTTTCACACAACTCTTTGAAATAGGTACTACTACTTTCTCCACTTTACAGACAAGGAAACTATAACCTTAAACTCCTGGGCTCAAGCAATCCTCCTGCCTCAACCTCCCAAGCAACTGAGACTACAGGCACGTGCCACCATGCCTGTTGTTTTGATGATGATGATGCTTTTTATAGAGATGGGGTGTCGCTATGTTGCTCAGGCTGGTCTCCAACTCCTGGCCTCAAGTGATCCTCCCACCTCGGCCTCCCAAAATGCTGGGATTATAGGCATGAGCCAGAGGTTAAGAAATTTGTCCAAGGTCACACAGCTAGCTAGGTCTAAGCAGACTAGCACCAGAGATATACAATCATGCTCTGTATAAAGACATTTCAGACCGCATGTACGACGGTGGTCCCATGAGGTTGTAATACTGTATTTTTACTGTTCCCTTTCTATGTTTAGAAATGTTTAGGTTCACAGATACTTCCCATTATGTGATAATTGCCTGCAGTACTCAGTACTGTAACATGCTGTGCAGGTTTGTAGTCTGGGAGCAAGGCAGAGGGAACCTGTGGCCTTGAGGCCACCTGTGGCCTTCTGGATCCTTGAGTGCGGCCTTTTGACTGAATCAAAATTTTACAGTTTGGATTCAGCCAAGGGGCCTCGCTTGGGGATCTGGAGGGCCACATGATGCGGAACATTTCCCTCACTCCAAAAAGTTCCTTCCTGCCTCTTTGCAGTCAATCCCTCCCCCAGTCACCAGCCCCAGGCGACCACAAATCTATTTTCCGTCCTTTCAGGTCTACCTTTTCTAGTGTGGTCACCTGACCGTGGCCGTCCTGCAGGAGGATTTTAACATGCAGATCCCCAGGCCCTGCTTCACGCAGTGACTCTAACTCTGACGGTGGAGCCGCGTGTCTGTGTGTTTAAACAGTGCTCGCCAGTGTCTGAGGACCACGGCCTTGGGACTACAGTTCTTGCATGGCCCAAGTGGGTGTTTCTTATTCCTGGTGATGTCCCCTGAGACTAGCTAGCACTGTGCCTGGATCATTTGACCTAAAAATGACTTGGTTCCCCTCACTCTCCAAGGAGGTAGGTTCTGTACTTCTGGCAGGTGGCAGGCAGTTCCACCCAGCTTCTCCTGCCCTGTGACATTAGAGGACCACCACCACTGGATGCAGTTTTGCTGCCAGAATAAGGGGTACAGTGCAAAGCATGAGTACCCACAAAGCGTTCTGGAACATGCTTCAGCTTAAATTTGTCCAAATACCAGCATGTGGAACTAATGATGGGTAAAATGTCTGCAGGCCACAGCTCAGTGCCAGGCCAGAAACCTACCTGTACCAGCTTCCGGAAAGAGCTGGGAGGGAGCCCCAGCATTGCCCCCTGCGGGGTTCCAATAGGCTTGAGGACCCAGGTACTAACCGCAGTGTGCTGTGGGCTCTGTGAGTTACGTCTTCTGATTTTCCCCATGTCCTCACGCTCTTCACCTGGCATGTGGCCAACCAAGATCCTCCTCATCAGCATTTCTGTCTCCTCACTGCCCTGGGAACCTGAGCAAGGACCCTGAGCCTGCCTGCCAATAAGCACTTGATTTCCATTCAGCTGCCTGGCCTGCTCCCACGCTGAAGACATTGTTTGCCGCCATGGGCTATTCCAGGAACTCCTTGATCCCAGTCTGGCTCCAAGCAGCGGGAGAAGTAGGGCTGAGTGAGGAATTAGGTGGCAGCTATCACCTGCACAAACAGCAGGCACAGATCCTAACTGACCTAGAGAACAATACGGCGGCGGCGGCAGCGACAGGCACGTCCAGACCAAAGTCAGCTCTGAGGATCACACCTGAAGTGTCACACCACAAATGAGCCTGAGCACGAGTGGTCAGCAGCCACCCGTAATGACGAACAGACTTGAAACCAGGTCACAGGAGGGATATTTGGGGCACTGTGCACATTCAGCCAGAGGAAAGGACGTGAACAGAGCGTCTGAATGCTGCCCCCAGATATCTGAAAGACCCAATTCTGGGAAACAGATGTGGTATTTGCACAGCGTTGGGCACAACTAGGATTAATGGGTAGACAGCAATTTTTTTACTTTATATAAAGGATAATTTACACTCGTGAAAGATGTCTAACAATGGACTTGGATGTCTAGTTAAGCAGTGAACTCTCCACTGGGGTGGTGGTCAAGTAAGGGCTAAAAAACTCCTGTGTGAAAAAAAGGCTCAACAAATAGAAGATTTGGATTCAAGGACTTTCAACCACCTTCTGTCTCTGAACTTCATTCATGCAGGAATGAGTTGGCTGGTGTAACTTATCCACCACTGTAGTCACACTGATGACCACCAGGTGGCGAAAAAGCCACACCTTCAGCGCCAGGGAGCGCTGCTTGGCCTCAGAACACCTAATTGGAAAACAACCTCCTCTCTCTCGCCAAAAACCATAAACAATTCATTGGTTCAGACAAAATGACATTCATGGGTAAATCAGATTCTCAGTAGAGCTTTAGTCCCCAGCAAGACCCAGAGGCTCCTGGTCAAGTCAGTCGTTGTAATTTTTCTTAAGAGATTTATTATCCTTTTTTTATTTTAATTTTACCAGTGAAGAACAACATACATACAGCAAAATACACAAATCATAAGCGTACAGCTTAATGAATTTTCACAAATAGAGCACACCTGCATAACCAGCACCCAGCTCAAGAAACAAAATGTGACCAGGACCAGGCTCCCAGAGGCCTATTCTAACCACCCCCACCCGGAAGGTGACCCCCATGCTGACTTCTAATGTCATTAGTTTCGCTCATTTTTCCGTTGTACATATAGTGCGAATTCCTTTGTGTCCTCTCTCTGCATCATTTGTGTGATTCACTGATTTTGCTGTATATTTTTGGCCTTCACTTTCACTGCCGTGTAGCACCGTAGGGGTGTGAACACACAGGGTGAGCATCCAAAAATACAAAATCCAAAATGTTCCAAAATCCGAACCTTTTTGAGCACTAACATGATGCCACAGGTGTTAATGAAAAATTTCACATGTAAGTACCTAACACAAACTTTGTTGCATGCATAAAATTATTTAAAATAGTATATAAAACTATCTTCAGGCTATGTGTGTAAAATGTATATGAAACACAAATGAAGTTCCTGTTTAGACTTGGGTCTCATCACCAAGATATCTCACTATGTATATGCAAATATTGCAAAAAAATCTGAAATCCAAAACAGTTCCGGTCCCAAGCATTTGGGATAAGAGAACCTCAACCTGTACCATGATTTATTTGTCCATTCTGCTATTGGTGGGCATCTGAGTGATTTCCAATCTGGGTGCTATTACTCATAATGCTTCTGTAAATTTATAATTCATTTCTTTTGCAGGGCATATGTACACATTTCTGTAGGATATGGAATTGCCAAGTCACAGGGGTAGCCACTAGCACTTTCAGCTTTAGTAGACAATATTAGTAGACACTATCACGCAGATTTCCAAAGTGATCATACCAATTTACACCCCCACCAGCAACGTGTGAGAGTTCCAGTGGCTGTATAGCCACACTGGAATATCCTGTTTAGGTAAGTATCGGTGGAGGAAATGTGCAATCTGGAGAGGGCATCCCTGCACCCCTCTGAGCACTTGGAGGAGCAGTATGTCTGGGCAGCACTAGTGGATGGACGTTAACCAGAAGGTGAACAATTCCATTCCACTAGCACGTCCCAAGGAGGCCATCAGCACACTCATATCTGCTGAATGAAGATTCTCCCTTCACATACTCCGAACAATTACCAGAGCGGCGCTGTGTTCATTGAGCACTTACTATGGGTCTGGACTTTTCTAAGCACTGGGGATAAAAGAGCCAAAAGATAGACAACATCCCTGCTCTGATGAAGCCTACTTTCTACTGGGATGGATGGCGAGGGGACAAGGTAAATAAATTTATGTCAAGTGATGAAAAGTTCTACAAAGAAAAACGAAACAGAATGAGAAGATACAGAGTACAGGGGAAGGATGTTATTTTTAAATAGGTGATTAGACGAGGCCCGTCTGATAAAAAATAAATAAATAAATAACTGCCCTAGTCTGTTTTCTTCTGCTATAACAAAATACCACAGACTGGGTAATTTATAAAGGAAAGGAATTTGTTTCTCACAGTTCTGGAGGCCGAGAAGTCCAAGAGCACAGTGCCAGCCTCAGTGAGGGCCTTCAGCTGCATCAGAGCATGGTGGGAGGGCAGGGAGCACTCAAGACAGAGATGCACTGGCCAGACTCGCTTTATAACCACTCACTCTCTCCATAACCAGCCCACTCTCGCAGTAACGACATTAATTCATTCATGACCCAGTCACCTCTTATTAGGCCCGACCTCACGGCACTGTCATGTTTGGGATCAAGTTTCCAACACATGAACTTTTGAGGGAGGCATTCAAACCATAGCAGTAACTTTGAGCAGAAGCTAAAAGGAAGCAAGGGGAACAAACCATAGGAAAAGATAGTTCCAGAAACAGGGAACTAATTGTTCAGTGGAAAGGCCCTGAGGTGGGTATATGTTGGGCACATTCAAGTAAGATACTGGTGGGAGAAGGAGGATAAGGAATGCAGTGAGAGAGTTAGCAGGACATGATTATGTAGGACCCACTCCTACTGATGTCCAAAAGCAACCACAAACGCAGCCCAATATACGCATATGCAGTCACATTGAGGGCTAGGGTTTTTAGAGTTTCAGGTGGTGGTTGTTCACAAAAATGGGACTACAGGCCAGGCAAGTTGGCTCACACCTGTAATCCTAGCACTCTGGGAGGCCAAGAGTTCGCTTGAGGTCGGGAGTTCGAGACCAGCCTGAGCAAGAGCGAGACTCCATCTCTAATAAAAATAGAAAAAATAGCCAGGGGTGGTGGTGCATGCCTGTAGTCCCAGCTACTTGGGAGGCTGAGGCAGGAGGATTGCTTGAGCCCAGGAGTTTGAGGTTGCTGTGCGCTAGGCTGACGTCATGGCACTCTGCCCAGGGTGTCAGAGCAAGACTTGGTCTCACAAAAAAAAAAAAAAGAACCCAGTTTATACCCACTTCAAATCACACGGTGCTTGGACAATCCCTTTGGTTTCCAGCTAACATATGTAAGAACACGCACTGGGTTGAAAACCACAATTCTTATGCACTCTAAACTGCCTTTTATAATACAATCTGGGTCATTAAGAATTTGACATTATTCACACCATATGGATCAGACTGAGGCGACTCTCCCTCTCTTGCTGACAGACTCCTGCAGTCACTCACATCTGTAATTTTAGAATAAATGGTGATGGAGTGATCTTTATCTACTGTAATTGTAGATGTCTAAAGAAATGAGCTTCCATGCTGCACATCCATCATTTCTTCTCTTGAGTTGTTCTTCCAAAATGTCAACTGAGTTAGATCCTCAGCAAGACTGCATGGAATGTTGATGGTTCAACACCCCCCTTGATGATGACATTTGAGACTGTTTTCTGTAGCAGGTGCTCTTGGGTTTTTTGTTAAGAGTAATTACTGGGCTCTAGGAAAGAGAGGCGAGGAAGAGAAGATGATATCAACTTCATCTTTCTCTTTGGACAAATGAACTACAAGAAGAGGTGGCAACGGCCCACTCCTCATATGCATCCTTTAATAAGGACTATCCCATTTCTTCCCCAAAAGGAATGTTCAGTCCCACCAACACTGTATGAGTGCCATTTTCTGGTTAAACTCTTGCAAATAATGAATTTTAACAAATTTTAAAATATTGACAATTTCATAGTAAAAATGTTATCACATTGGTGAGTTCTCATTGCCCTAATTTTCTATGAATTTTTTAAAAAATTTTAAGTCTACCTATATTTTTATTCATCTACCTTTAACCATGGCCTTTACCCACCAGATGCCAGTGTGGGGGGGGTGTTGTGTGTGTGTATCTTGTTTTGTGTTGTTTGCAACAGGGTCTTGCTCTGTCACCCAGCCTGGAGTGCACTGGCGTCATCATAGCTCACTGCAACCTCAAACTTCTGGGCTCAAGCTATCCTCCTGCCTCAGCCTCCCAAGTAGCTGGGACTACAAGTGCACCACCATGCCTAGGTAATTATTATTATTATTATTTTGTAGAGATGAGGTTTCACTATTGCCCAGGCTGGTTTTGAGCTCCTTTGATGCCAGTATTAATATCTCTCTCTCCCCAAGTCGTGAAAACCAACAATGCCTCCAGACTGCCAAACATCCCCAGGAAAGCAAAATCGCCCCTTTTCAACTAGAAGTTGAAGGATATTGAGATTACAGCATGCAAAAAGAGAAGAATACAGAAACAACTAAAGAGCCGGTGTTATCTCAGTGAGACACCTTTCCTCTCTTAGCTTCTGTGACACCACACTCTTCTGGTCTTCTGCCACCTCGAGTCACTCCTTCGAAGTCTCTTTTCCTGCACTTAAAACAAATTTCAGAGTAGCCCAGGGCGTGGTCCTAGGACCTCTGCTCTCCACTTAAACTTACTCCTTTGGGGTTTTCATCTAGCTCTCCAGCTTTTAAATGGCATCTCTATTGATAAACTCACAAATGTATATCTGCCACATAAATAAGGTGCCTTCCAAGCCAATGGAGGAAAGGATAGTATTGAGACAACAGACTGGTCACATAGTGGAGAAATAAAGGTCATTGCTGCGGGAGGACTGCCAGGTCTTGCTCAACCTTCTTGGGCACTGCCTTTGGTGCCAGGTGCCTTAGCCGTGCTCCCTTTTGAGCACCTACAGTGAGCGTAGGATTCTCAGGTAAGTCCCCTTCTACAGGTGACTCAAGCTGCCAGTACTTCAAGAAAGACGCATGAGGCAGCGGGGCACGTGCAGGGAGGCGATGAAGCCCCACGCAGGCTGTGAGGGAGACCCCGAGGGACTGAAGCCGGCAGGGCTGCGCGCTCATAATGCGACCCTGGCCGGGTCAGCACAACCTCGGAGCGTAATCTTCGGATTCTGTGACACTGGCTAATCAGCTGCGTCCGAGAGCGCGGGCCGCACCAAACCGAGCGTGAGCCAATCGGTGGAGGAAAGTCGCAGCCTCGTTTTAAGCGACCAATCAAACACCGCGGTGACCTATTATGACAACCTCGAAAACCAATGAAACCTAGCATTCTCCCGAAGATATTATACAGAGGAACGGTTTTTTTTTTAAGGTACAAATCAGAAGACAAGTCCGCAGCTGGATTATGGGATGTTATGTTTACACAGATGGGCTAAGAAGATTGGAGAAAATTCCGGAAGCGAGCATGATAGTACTTCCCCAAATCCTCGCAGATGGCGTACTCGCAAGTCTCCCCCTAACCCAGGGCCCCGAGTACGTGCTGCGCACTGACGTCACACGCTAGGCCCCGCCCCGCTGGCCGCCCATATAGCATATTTCTGGCTCGCGCGCGCACCATTGTGTGGCTGGACTCGGCCGCTGCTGCGGTGTGAGGCGCGTGTTCGGACTCTCGCCGTCCCCGCACCCGCACCGCGGCTCCCGTCTTGCGGTCTAGTGCTCGGTAGCCAGCCCTTGGGCCCTCTGCCAGCCACGGACATGCCGCGCGTCTACATAGGACGCCTGAGCTACAACGTCCGGGAGAAGGACATCCAGCGCTTTTTCAGTGGCTATGGCCGCCTCCTCGAAGTAGACCTCAAAAATGGGTGAGTCGGGCTTGGACGCCCACGTCCGCAGCCAGCGTCCCGGGCCTGGCGGCTGCGGGGACACCCCAAGGAAAAGCGGCCAAGGCCGCGGCGCCGCGTGGCAGGGCCTCTAAGATGGCGGCAGCGCGGAGCCGCGGGAGTGCGCGGTGGGGCTCGGGGGCGCGCACGTGCGCGCCCCGGCTAACGTCGTCCCCGCCGGCGTCGGCTCCCCGCCGCCCCCAGGTACGGCTTCGTGGAGTTCGAGGACTCCCGCGACGCCGACGACGCCGTTTACGAGCTGAACGGCAAGGAGCTCTGCGGCGAGCGCGTGATCGTGGAGCACGCCCGGGGCCCGCGCCGCGATCGCGACGGCTACAGCTACGGAAGCCGCAGTGAGTCCCACCCCCGCGAGCTCCGCGCCCTTGGGGACCCTGGGGGGCGGGCGCAGGCACTAGGGCGGGCGGGGTGGGGCCTCCCAGTCCGGGCAGGCGCGGGGGCCAGGGATCGTTTGACTCGGGTGTGCCCGGGCCCTGCTGCCTTCACGTCTGCCCGGGGCAGCCATGGGACGCCGGAGCGCGGGGATTGGGTCTGGGTGTTTGCTTTTGTTTTTATCTTTTGGCCAAGTGGGAGCGGGGTGGCTTCTGCTGGTCCCTTGTCAGCACTGCCATGGGTTCTGCCCACGAAGGAAGTAAGGGTTGGCTGTATTTGTTGTATCCCCCTTACTTACCTGTCAGTGCATTAGCTAGAAATGTGGAAGTTTGGGGACAGGCTGGGGTGGAGGTGGGGCGGGGTGCGGGGGAACGGGAGGAGCCTAGGTGTAGGTGTTAGAGTTACTAAAATTGATGGGGGCCAAAGAAAATACTATTTTAAAGTAATGTGGTATTGTACCACAAAGTAAATGTAAAGCCTTAAGCTGTATTTAAACTAGTTGGGGCATGTTATTGGGAGGAGGTGGGGGGATTTTTGGTTATGTTAAATGTTTGATGTTGAAATTGTTGCATGTTGAATTCAAACTTTTTAACAAGTCCTTGATGTTTCAATTTGAAAGTGACCAATGGGGCTGAGGCTGTGTCCACTGAGGCTAAGATGACTGCCTTTCCTGATTGGCCTTGGCTTTTCCATACATTGTGTGACCCTTGCCCTATGACCCTTTGGCTGACCTTACCGGAAGCCATGACGACAGCAGCCTTTTGCCATTAGACGCAGGGTGATGGTGAGGATTCCAAGGGTTAGACAAAACTGGTTAATCTGAACTAGGTGACTGTTACCTTGCGTGTTTTGTGGCCAAACCACCACCAAAAACCTCACACTGTGATGTAAGTACTTAGTGTAACTAGTAAACATTTTTGTAAAATGTAGAAATGCATGTAATCAGTTAAGTTTTATATTTTACAATGTTCTGTAAAATAAAACTTAGCGAGGTAAATTGAATAAAAGGAGCAGTCACTCTCTAACAGATTGTAGGAGAGGTTTAGTTGGATTTAGTCTTATTTGACTTGCCCTTAATTTAATTTATGGCAAATCACAAATGTATCAAAGGTTTAGCAATATAATAGCAAAGTCCTACTCCAGTAAATAAAAGTTGATATGTTTGTACTAACTTTCAAAAACATTATGCATTTTTATCATTACAAAGCATCTAATCGTTCCCTTCATGTGATAAAGGTGGTGGAGGTGGATACAGCAGTCGGAGAACTTCTGGCAGAGACAAATATGGACCACCTGTTCGTACAGAGTACAGGCTTATTGTAGAAAACCTTTCTAGTCGTTGCAGTTGGCAGGATTTAAAGGTATGTATTATAATTTGAGATCAAAATTACATTACTAGCGCATTAAAGGTAGGCTCTTTTTACACTTTTATTTGAGAATCAAGTACAGTGTGTAAATTTTTATCATTAGATTTCTGGGTCTGACCAGTCTTGTTTGCTGTTTTAGGATTTTATGCGACAAGCAGGTGAAGTAACCTATGCGGATGCTCATAAAGAACGCACAAATGAGGGCGTAATTGAGTTTCGCTCCTACTCTGACATGAAGCGTGCTTTGGACAGACTGGATGGTACCGAAATAAATGGCAGAAACATTAGGCTTATTGAAGATAAGCCACGCACAAGCCATAGGCGGTCTTATTCTGGAAGCAGATCTAGGTAACATGTTGAAGGACATGGGAAAGGGAAGAAACAATATTTACCAACAAAGTAAAAGCGTATAATTGAGTAATTTCAATTGTTGGTTAAATGAACCTAAGCCAACTTTTAGTTTGTAAGGCTTACATTGGTGGATTGTTTTCCAGATGTTGGTAGTGGATTTAATTTTGTAGTAAGCAAATACATTCTTTTTTGGTTTATTTATTATTTTTGCTAAATGGCACAAATGTTCATATTGAAATGTACTGAAATTAAAATTTTATTGTCTTTCTTATAGGTCTCGATCTAGAAGAAGGTCAAGAAGTAGGAGTCGCAGGAGCAGCCGCAGTAGATCTCGGAGTATCTCGAAAAGTCGCTCCCGGTAAACAATACAGTGTTGGATTTTTGTGAATGTTACTGTAGTTTATGGAGTACGTGTATGTTCTGCAAGGATTAAAAAAAATCTGGCTTTTCTTGTCCAGATCCAGGTCGCGGAGCAAAGGTCGATCACGTTCTCGGTCAAAAGGGAGGAAATCTAGGTCAAAGAGCAAGTCTAAGCCCAAGTCTGATCGGGGCTCCCGGTCTCGTTCCCGAAGCAGATCTAAGGAGTACGAGAAATCTCGAAGCAGATCTCGGTCACGGTCTCGATCCCCCAAAGAAAATGGAAAAGGTGATATAAAGTCAAAATCCAGATCAAGGAGCCAATCTCATTCCAATTCACCCCTCCCTGTTCCACCCTCAAAGGCTCGTTCTGTGTCCCCTCCTCCAAAAAGAGCTACTTCAAGATCCCGTTCTAGATCTCGCTCAAAGTCAAGATCAAGGTCCAGATCGAGTTCCAGAGATTAACCCAGAACTCTACATTCTTTGCACACTATTACAGAACACTTTCCTACTTGCTTAGGCAGTTACTCTTCCATGTTTATACTTGGCCTCTTCTGCGAGAAGAATCTCTTGAAAACAGGGGCACAGAGAAATTTGATTTGTGGCCAAATTCGATGCAAAAGATAAGGTTCTAAAGAATGGTGGCATGAAGTCAGAGACCCTCTCCCTTCTTTGTAGAATTAAGATAACTTTGATTTTATAGCTTTTGAGCTAAAAATAACTTTTGTAAAGATTAAGCTCATTTAGATTTTTTTTTTGTTGTGTTTTTTTTTTTTTTTTAAGTATTTCAGCAGGATCTGCTGCAGGGGTTTTTTTTGTTGTTTTATTTGTTTGCTTATTTTTAAATTAACCGTTTCAAGCTTTGAATACTTAAGGCTTTAGAGGGAGAACCCAATTTTCAATTATGTTGGCTTTTTATAAAGCTTGAGTTATGTAAGATTTAAATAAAAGTTTGCTACCAAGATGATTGCCTTATTTGAATAGGTCACTATTAAATTCCATTAAATGTTGATATCTGCTATTTGTGGAAACAGTGTAAATTCTACTTAAGTGCAAAACAAGGCAAGCCTCAGACCAGCAATAAATTATTCAGTTTGGATAACATTATTTTGTGCTGTTACTCAAATTTGCCAAAGTCTTTATCTGCCCCTTTAACAAGCTGGGTTAAAAATAAAATATTTTGTAGTCAATCTGTTAACAGTTTTGCCTAGATTAATGTTTAAATAATGAAACCTTTCAAAGGTTAATTTCAGCTATTCAAGAAATAGCTCCTAATGCTTGGGATCTTGTTTAGATAATCCAATTTCTGGAAGTCAGTGCAATTAGTGTTGTTGAAGTGCAGTCTTTCTTTGATCAGAAATTTAGTGTATTCAAAGTAGAAAAGCACATACTGTTTTTTCTGCTTAAAGATCCTTGTATTTATGCAACAGATCCTTGGTGAAGTCAGGTGCTGATTAAAATTGGGCCGGGCGGTAGCTCACGCCTGTAGTTCTAGCATTCTGGAAGGCCCAGGTGGGAGTATCCCTTGAGCTCAGGAGTTTGAGTTTACAGTGGGCTGTGGTGATGCCAGTGCACTCTATCCGGGCAACAGAGCAAGACTCTGTCTAAAAAAACAAAGTTACAGCCAGCAGTCATTCCCCACCTTTGTAGTTAGTGGGGTCCTATGGTAATTAGTTAGATCATCTTTGTAAATTTTATACTTTGTGTAGTTTGTTTTGAAAAGCAAATGGGTAAACTAAAAACTTTACTTTATGGATGAAGTGTAATGAAGACTGAAAACCAAATTAGAATACTGCAAATTTGTAGATGTTACTACATTAATAGTTAGTCCATTCATTCGTGAGCCTGATTATTTGAAATTGCAGTTCAAGAAGTGAATTAACCTTAAAACCCTTTATTCCATTTAAAAGCACTTATTAACCTTGATCTGAAACCAAGATGTAGAGTAATTGGCTCAGCTTTAATGTTAGGAGCCATCCCTGGTTAAGGTGCCAAGGGTTAGATTGTAGTAGGGCATGGTGGTACACTATTCATTGTGCCACAGGCGTGACTAGAAAGCTTGATATTGTAGGGTTCGCTTGTATGTTCAGTTAATCCAGAAACATACCTAGTAAGAGACTGAGTGAAAAAAAAATTGAGTCAAATATCTAGGTGTCAAATCACAGTAGGTGAGAGTACTTGCTAATGTGAAAAAAGCCTTATTTTTAAGAAATTACTAGGCTTCCTGTTAAAAATCTTAAAGCTTAACGTTAGAAATATAATGCCCCAAAAGTTTAATGTTTCCATTATCTTTTTCTTTGATACCTTTTTGTTTTAGATGTTTATAAAAAATGGGTTTATTTTTCCAATATAAACTTTAGAAGTTAAGGGAGGAAAATTATGTGTGTAATTATAGTTCATTATTTTGCCTATTGAAAGAAGTAATGACTTTTAAAAATTGGTTTTGACCAAAGTTCTCTTGTTTTCAGGGAAAGAACATAAAAGCTTTTTGAACCACAGCCTTTTAAGGAAGGGGGGAGCTTATTAAAATGTGAAGTTTGGCTTTCTGAAAGTGTGCAACATCCTTCAGCTGGGCTCACTTCTGTTAATGTGACATCACGTGGTAATGGGCAGGTTTGACTACATTGTTAGCTGCCCCAGTAAGTGGGTAATTGTATAGATAAATGCCTGCACCCGTAAACATTTTCTAGTAATAGCAAAGACCAATTTGTTAAAAAGTCTAGTCTTACTCCATGCCTGTAGACCCAAGCCATTGGAGGCACTAAACTACTGTATAACATTGGCCCACTTGAGAACATAGAGTTGACAAAATGTTTGGTTCCTTGCTAACTTGTGAGTAGAATCTGAGTTGACAACATGCCACACACTCATCAGTGTCTAGATGAAGTATTAAGCTGATACAGAGCAAAAGATAATTGAGGGACATCTTGATTCCGTTTTCTTTTACTTGATGGTGTTTATTGACATGCCGTAGTGCCTTTATGGCCAGTATAAGTCCTGCCTACTTCGATTTTTACTTTCCCGTTGTTGTGTTTGCCACCTTTCATCTTGGTATCTTTTTTCTCCCAATTTGTTAACCTATTTTATGCTTTATCAATAAAATACTTTCTGAGGGAAAGGCTTGTTTTGAGTTTACTGTGTATTCCCACTTAGCACTAAATTTTTGGCAAATGGCTTTTTGAATTGGAGTTGCAGTTTGCAGGCCATTCCTGTCTCCAGTGTGAGAAAGGGATCTTGTTTTCAGTTCTTCAGAAACTAGTTTGGGATTAACATAGTAGATGGTTTATCTTGAATGAGTCATTAGCCCTTGTGCTTCAGAGTTATTGGTGAAACATAAAAACTCATGCAAGCAGTGTGAAGATTAAAAGCTGATACATGAAAAGTTCTTAGAGTACCATAGTACTGGCTGCTGTTGTGAAGGATTAAATATACTAAGTCTTTTTATTAACTTGCTTTGTTTTCATGTAGAATTTACTGATTTATATCTTGTAGTAGTTTGGACATTTTCCAATGTAATTATTATTTCTCAGATGAACTGGGAAACTTCAGTCATTTTTTCCTAAATTCTTAACCTAATTTTCTTAATTTGGACCTGCAACACTCTAAACTTCGGTAATTTACATTTAGAAACCATCATACTTTTATTTACCTTGTTTTCAGAGAGCAGGGTTTTCCAACGTTAATTTCTGTGGCTGCACCCAGTTTCAGTCAACAATAATTTGTTCATGGCATGAATAGTGTTCTACAACTTGTTTTTACTTAATATATGCTAATACAGAGACCTACTTTAAATGACTGACTAGTATACTGTTGAATGAATAAATTTTTTTTCAGAAAAAGTGTCCATTAAGTAGTCCTTTGGCTTATGTAACATGAATTAAAAAATTACTTTCAACATTCAGTATTATACAAAAATACTACAAAAAGTTTTTTAGAGCTCTTACAGCATAGCACCTAGTATAGTATTAATAATTATCAATTTGCATACTAATCTTTGAGCTTTTTCAGCCAGGGATGACTGTTAGGTTTGTTCCAAGACCTAACAACGACCACATTTTGAATAAGATGTATGTTTGTATCCTTAAGATGAGATGTATGCATCCATTTACTAAAAGGATGATGAGTTAGTGTAATTGGTCTTCTAAATCTTAAATAGCTTGTTTAGATATGCCTGGCTATCTTAGAGCAGTCCCACAGATGGCTCCCAGTACAACAGTTAATGAAGTGAAGTTTTTACACTGTTCTGATCTTTGAAACATGATTTTTCAGAAGATACGAAAGGGAGGTGTTACAGTAAGACCCACTTTTGACCCCTTGGAGAGGAAGGCAGGACTACTAGTCTCTTAAGTGTCCTTCTGGAGATGCTTTATGCAAATCTAGATAAATTCACATTCCTCTGATAGTTTCATCACGTAACTCATTTGAATTTTACGAAGGAAAAAATATTAAAGCTTATATTAGGAAGCTGTTTGTAATTAATACAGCCATACATTTACCCCTATTTTGGAGATTATTTCTAAGAGTCATTACAGTATAACATAAGGCTTTCTAAGCAAAGGCAGAGTTTAAATTCTCATTGATTTCCTAACAGCTCTAAAGCATTAAAATTCAATGCTTGTTTCAGAGACTCAATTCCTCTTAGTGAAAATCTCTTGAAAGAAATTGGATTAAAGGACACTCAAAAAACAGAATATTTTGGTGGCTATTTTGATACAGTTTCACACATGGGGAAGGAGGTGCAGGTGTAGTGCAGAGATCTGTATTATTTTCTCATTCACCAATTTTCATTTATATGCCTTTTTTGGAACCTGGTTCCGTAACCTGTGCCTATAGTCCCAGCTCTTCAGGATGCTGAAGTGGGAGGATCCGTTGAGCCTAGGAGTTTGAGGTCAGCCTGGGCAACGTGGCAGGACTCTATCTCTTCAATTTTTTTTTTTTTTTCTGAATCATCTGAAAGTTAGAGACATCATGCTCTTGTATCCCTAAAAACGTGTATATTTCCTAGGAACAGGGACAATATCAAAATCAGGAAATTAACATTGATGTGAGACTGTTGTCTAATACACAGTTCATATTTAAATTTCATCTACTATCACCTTTCTATTTTCTCTTGGTTCAGGATCACTTGTTAAATTTTGTCATGGCTCTTTAGTCTCTTGTAACCTGAAGTGCATCCTCAGCCTGTTTTCTTAACCTTGTCATTTTTAAGAGGGAAAGAGTAGAGTCAGAAACAGTACCTTGAGCCTGTAGTCCCCGCTACTCCAAAGGCTGAGGCAGGAAGAGCCCTTGAGCCTGGAAGTTGGAAGCTGCAGTGAACTGTGGTCCTACCACTGCACTCTTATCTAACCTGGGTGACAGAGACTCCACCTCTGAAAAAAAAAACTTTAAAAAAATTAACAGTTACTTTGTAGAATTTTTCTCAATTTGGGTGTGCCTCATGTTTCTATATGACAGCATTTTTGGCAGGACTATCACAAGAATGAGACTGTCCTCAGTGCATCATATCCAGTGGCTCATGGCAATAATCTGGATCACTATGAAGTCACTTTTCATTTCTAATTAATAATTTGTGTGAGGATAACTAGAGGCTGTTAAATACCTATCTGCTATCACCTACTGCTGTGTACATTTATTGGTGGTGATATCCTACGCTATGATTGCACCTGTTGTCATTCTACTGTAAAGGCAGTGCCTTCTCTAGGGGATAGGCTGATTGAAAAGTAAGGTTGAAAGGGTTTTTTGTCTTTAGGAAGGAGCCAGTCATTTTGGAGATTGAGAAAGAGCTGCTAGAAGGGAAAGCTTTGGTGGTGTCGGATTGAATTTACTGCTGAAAACAGGAGAGTGAGTCCCCTATCCCAGGGCCAAAAGGGATGGGGAGGTGGCACCATTTATGTAAGAGACACATGCAAGGGAAAATAAATTGCATCCTCATCTATAAAACAATTCCTTCTAATATTGTGAAAAGTAAACAGTATTATCAAAACATGTGTCACAGTGATTCATTAAATAGTAGCTGCCATCATGAAAACATTCTATAAATAGAATAGCTAAACTCTACTACTGTTCTATCCAACTGAGAAAAAGGTAGTCAAAGCAGAATTGCTGAATGTGGTAGTGCCCAAGTATTAAAATCGCTGCTATCCTTACTTGCTAGTCATTCATGAACAGCCTGAATATACTAATACATTGCTGTTACTTTTATCATACAAAATTTAAAACACCAGTGAGAATACTGTGATGTACTGCCCATGTACTAGTCTAGCTTTAACGATAAACACCTGTTCACTTCCTCGCCCAGATAATTTTGAAGGAAATCCTAGACATTTCATCTTTAGATGTTGGAGAAGTCAGGTCACTGTCCTGTAGCATTTTCCAGCCTCAATTTTGCTGATTGCAATCTCATGGTGTCATTAAGCGTGTAATCCTGTATCTCTCATTTCCTGTAAATTGATAGACCTAGAGAAACGGTTTTTAAAATGTGGTTCCCAGACCAGCAGTCTCAACATTATCTGGGATGTCAGATGTTAGAAGTACCACTTTCCTTAAGCTCCACCCCAGACTCTGAATCAGAAACTCTGGGCAAAATGGTGAGTGCCTGTTGTCCCAGCTACTCAGAAGGTTGAGGTGGGAGGATTGCTTGACTCAAGTTCAAGGCTATCGCACCTGTAAATAGCCACTGCACTCTAGTCTGGGCAACATAGCAAGACCCCACCTCTAAAAAAAAAAAAAATTAAACTCTGGGTAGAACCCAGCAAGCCCCCAGGTGGTTCTGGTGCTTGCTAAAATTTAAGGCCCACTATTCTAGAGGCTTTATCAAATTCCAATTTTTTTTTCAAGGCTACGTGGATATACTTTTTGTCATAATGGTAGCCATTGATTGTCTTTACCTAGATTCATTAACCCATGGACTCATGGCTTTAAACATTTACTTTAATCCGTTACAGTTGTCCTTACCAATGTTACCTTATTCTTCAGTCAGGGGACTCAAGTAAACATGCTTCCCAAGTTCATTTGAAGCAGTCCTAATCTTCTTAGTTTCCTTGCTTTCTGGTTTGGTAAGATTTACAGGCTCATCTTGTACATTTGCAGTCTCAGATCTGAGTTTAGCCATTTCTCCAAGGAGCCCTCGTTATTTTTAGTTGGAAATGGTATTTAGCAACCACAGTCTGGATCCTGGGGGTACTCATTGCTACTTGTTTGGTCACAGGCCTTTTTAGTGGACATAGCTAGGAAACCATTGCCCAATTCTCCCTCTAGCCTCACAGATCATGTTGCCTTCTGGTCATCCGAAGGTCCTCTTTAAGCTAAACACTCCCTCAGCCCCGTGTCTGTGCAGCAGTTTTGAATCCCCTAACCATCTGTTGTCTTCCTGTACTCTTACAGAGTGGGGCCCACTGGTAGACGAAGCACTCCAGCTTTGCTCTGCCCTTCTCAAAGTGGAGCAGTACATGGCCTCCCTGCCCTAACATGCTTCCTCAGCTGAATTCTGGGCCATTTCTGGCAAAGTGGTGAGGGGATAAAAAGGAAACTGTTTCTCCAAGATCCCTGTAAAATCTTTTCTGTACCTTCAGAGGGCTTAATGTATCATCTTGCTCAGGGTAGTGAGCAGAGGAAGAAGGAAAATTCAGAGCCTAAATTGCGATGTGAGGCTAGAGTCTAGTACAACACTATAAATGGAATGAGTAATTAAGACCTTAAATTATAGTGCTCATCCACCTTTTGCCGTAGATGACATTGTCTGCAGACCCAGCAGGAACTTAAGCCAGACGACAGTGTGGCTATGACTGCAATAAGATGATCAATGCTCACTGGTGTTTTCAGGAAGCCCTCAAAGAGTGTAGCACCCTGAACCACCATGGTCCAAACTCACATTCAGTAAACACTTATTAAAGACCTTGCCGGATGTGTGGTAGATATTACTGTCAGAAATACTTACTGTGGCCCCATTCCACCTTTATGAGCAGAGTATGTCCCATCCCTTGATTTTGGCCAATGGAATTTTAGCAGGTATGTCATACTTGGTAGGCTGAATGGTGCCCTGCCTGGCATCCCCCAAAAGGCCCACATTCTAATACGCAGAACTTGTGAATATGTAACCTTAAGTGGTAAAAGGGACTTTGCAGATGTGATTAAATAAAAGTCTGGACATGAGATTATTCTGGATTGCCTGTCCCAGCCCAGTGTAATCATAAGAATCCTTATAAACAGGAAGGTTGGAGGATCAAAAATCAGAAAAAGTTGGTATGAAAATGGAAGTGGAGTCAGGTTGGAGATGCTGCACTGTTGGCTTTGAAGATGGAAGGAGCCTTGAGACAAAGAAACAGATTCTCCTTGACAGCGTCTGGCGGCAACGCAGCCCTGCCAACACCCTGATTTGGCCCAGTGAAACCCGTTTCAGAATTTTTTTTTTTTTTAAGAATCTGAAAGGCCAGGTACAGTGGCTCATGCCTGTAATCCCAGTACTTTGGGGCTCCCAGCTGGGAGGATTGCTTGAGGCCAGGAGTAGAGACCTCATCTGTACAAAAAATTTAAAAATTAGCCAGACATTATGGCACGCACCTGTAGTACTAGCTGCTCAGGAAGCTGAGACAGGAGGATAGCTTGAGCCCAGTAGAGTGAGATTGCAGTGAGCTATGATCACACCAGTGCACTCCAGCCTTGGTGACACAGCAAGACCCTGTCTCTTAAAAAAAAAAAAAAACTGAAAGACAATCATGTCAGATTTTTGATCTCCATCCAGAATCTGAAGATAATAAATTTGTGTTGTTTTTAAGCCACCAAATTTGTTATTTAATTTGATGATTTATCAGGATTCTTATTAAAACTGGGCTAGGCAGGCTAAGGACAGGATGGACGATGGTGGGTGGGAGCAAGTTTGGTCAAGGAGAGGGTCTTTTGTCAGTGTTTTATGGAAACCTTGAGAACTAGAAGACTCAAAAATGGTAGAAATTAATAAGATTAGAGTACTTTAATGTGGTGTTTCACAGTATATAACATCTTTAAAATCAGTAACCTGAGGATACTGTGTACCAGAACCTTATGTCCAATTCATTTCATTGACCCATATAGACTAGTAAATACTAGTAAATACTAGTAAATACTTATACACATTCCCACACTCCTGCTGGGACAATTTAGACATGTAAATACCAGAGCAGTACATAGAACTATATCCTCAAATTGAACCACACTCAAATTTTCAGGGCAACTGCTATGTAAACAATAGTAGCATCATACCCATGAGCAGTCTGTGCCAGCACCTTGGGCCTGCGTTGAAGCCACATCCCATACATCCCACAACTCATTAATGAGGGAAAAATGGTATTTTAATGATGAGAAAATGAGAACAATTACATCAGTAGCACAGCATTTCTTCCCCGCCCCCAAGTCCCCATTTGGTAGCCATGGCATCAGCCTAACTCACAACAACCTCAAACTCCTGGGCTCAAGTGATCCTCCTGTCTCAGCCTCCCGAGTAGCTGGGACTATAGGTGCGTGCCAACACACCCAGCTAATTTTTCTGTGTTTAGTAGAGATGGGGTCACGCTGTTGCTCAGGCTGGGTTTGAACTCCTGACCTCAAGCAATCCTCCTACCTCGGCCTCCAGAGTGCTAGGATTATAGGCTTTTTCTTTTTTTTTTAATCATGTATAATTTTAATAAGAACCATGACAATTCTAAGTAGACCTAAAAGAGAAGTTGCTTAACATATTAATTACATGGAGAGTTTTTCTAATTGAAAAACCTTTAAGTCATACAGGATTTTTTTTTTTTTTTTGAGACAGGGTCTTGTTCTGCTGCCCAAGCTAGAATGCAGTGGCATCATCGTAGCTCACTGCAACCTCAAACTCCTGGGCTCAAGTGATCCTCCTGCCTCAGTTTCCCAAGAAGCAGCTAGGACTACAGGCATGTGCCATTACATATGGCTAATTTTTCTTTCCTTTTTTTTTTTCTGAGACAGAGTTTTGCTCTGTTGCCCTGGCTAGAGTGCCGTGGCGTCAACCTAGCTCACAGCAACCTCAAACTCCCAAGCTCAAGCAATCCTCCTGCCTCAGCCTCCCAAGTAGCTGGGACTACAGGCATGCACCACCACACTCAGTGAATTTTTTCTATTTTTTTTTTTTTTTAGTTGCCTGACTAATTTTTTTCTATTTTTAGTAGAGACAGGGTCTCACTGTTGCTGAGGCTCATCTTGAACTCCTGAGCTCAAGCCATCCTCCTAGCTCAGCCTCCCAGAGTGCTAGAATTACAGGCGTAAGCCATCACGCCCAGCCTAATTTTTCTATTTTTTGTAGAGATAGGGTCTCAATATGTTGCCCAGCCTGGTCTGGAACTCCTGGCCTCAGGTATCCTGCCTCAGCCTCCCATAGTTCTGGGATTACAGATGTGAGCCACTGCACCCAGTTTGAGCCACCGCAAGAGCCTGATAGCTCTATTTCTAAACTCAGCCATTTTGTCTCTTTCTTTAAGAAAAGAAAAAAGAAAAGACATGCCTTTTTCATCAGCAAAACAAAAGCCTCACATAGTTAGCTTTAAAAAAAGGGAGGGGAATAATGATGCCTGCAGTTCCTAAATCCTGTTTCTTGGGTGTGGCTGGCTGGTTCCCTACTTTGGGTAAGACTACAGTAAATCCTCACTTAACATCTATGCAGCGTGGGGTGCGGTGGCTCACACCTGTAATCCTAGCACTCTAGGAGGCCGAGTTGGGAGGATCGCTTGAGCTCAGGAGTTCTACGCCAGCCTGAGAAAGAGCGAGACCCCATCTCTATAAAACATATACATATAAATAAATACAATCTAGCCTGGTGTGGTGGCACACATCGTGGTCCAGCTACTCTGGAGGCTGAGCCAAGAGTTTGAGGTCACAGTGAGCTAAGCTCCACCACTGCACTCTAGCATGGGCAGCAGTGTGAGAACCTGTCTCTAAAAAAAATACATAAATAAAAATTTTTTAAAAAGGCAATCTTGTGCCCCTGTGGTCCACAATATGGCCAGAAAGATATCAAGATCACCAAGAATAATTTGAAGGTTGCCAAGGACTTGTTGAAAAGTGTTTGTTTTCAAGTCCAGCTGAGAACATTTACAGGAAAAAAGAAAAGGAAAAAAGTAAATCACAAATTGGGCAGACTGCTTTCAGGCACATTGTTTAGTGTCATGCATTTGTATGATTATTGTATACTTTATGGATTTTTTATTTTATAATAATTTGTATTCATTCATTTTCCAAGTTCAGGATCATGGGTTGCCAAAGCCTATCCAAGCAGCTCAGGGGCTCAAGGCTGGAATCAACCCCAGACAGATCGCGATTCTAACTCAGGACGCACTCACACACCCACACTCACTCCTGCTGGAACAATTTAGACAGGCCAGTGGACCCAATGTGCACATCTTGAGATGAGGGAGGAAACCAAAGTACCCAGAGAAAACCCATGAGGACATGGGGAGAATGTGCAAACTCCACACAGACAGCAGCCCCAGCTGGGAATCGATTTTTGTCTTCGTCAACCCTGTAACAAAACGATGTGAAACAAAATGATGCTATGCAAGGACCTGTGTAACTAGCCAGCAAGCCAGTAGATTCCATCTTCATAGTCACTGTCATTCCATGTGCAAACAAGAAATCCAAAGAAGGAGAGAGCCATTTTTTTCCCTTATCAAAGGTAGCTTCTTTTAATGGTTTTTATTTCACTACAGTCTTTCCTGGGCAAAGTAGAAGTTCAAATCAAAAGTTAGATGAAAGTTACTTTAAAGTTCAAAGAAAGAAAGAAATGAACTTTTCTTTTGAGAGCCTCTTTTGTGCCAGCTGCTTGCTATTCATTTGCTATTGGAAATAGCAAGATGAGTACAATGGGAGCTTGTGACCTGGTGTGATGTACCAAATAAAGACTCTCAGAAATAGCACCTGAGATTCTCCAGGCTGGAGTAAATCTCTACCATCATCTTGTCCTGTCTCTTATCTGATGCTTCAGTTGTTGCTTTTCTTCTTTTTTTTTTTTTTGAGACAGGATCTCACTCTGTCACCCAGGTTAGAGTGCCTCGAACTCCTGGACTCAAGCAATCCTCCTGCCTCGGCCTCCCAAAGTGCTGGGACTACAGCCATGAGCTACCGCATTCGGCTGGCTGTTGCTTCTTTATATCCATTCTGTTTATCTGGCTCATCGTACCTGGAACCCCGCAGTGCATTTTTTAAGGACCTGAGTTATTATAAAAGGCCTTATTGTACTGAGCCGTGGCTGTCACACCATTGTCTGTTTTTTGGTTCCTCTGTTCTTTCATTCATATACCTTGTACTGCTTTAGGCAAAACAGGTAAATAGCCCAGATCCCCAGATTCAAGCAGCTTGTGGGTTCAAACAAGGCACTGCAGCCTCTCCAGTATGAATGCAGGCTCAGGAACCAAAATTCTGGCTGTAAGACCCACAATGACTTAAATTCACTGTTAAAATGAAATTTATGGGAGGCCACGGTTTTGTACTAGCTCCTGCACTGGGCTCCAACAGAACAGACCAAACCAAAATGGAATTACTAATGCTGAAGCTCTATGTCACCAAACTGAACAACTAACTTGTTTTTCTGATCTTCCAAGAAATCAGGAGAGAGATGACAGCCAAATCCCCAAACAGACCAGTGTTAGCCTGTATGATAAGGAAGTTCCCTCCGCTCTAACCCCTACAAGGAAAGTAACCAGAAGTAACCTGATGTTAACCAATCTGCTTTTTGTATTATGCTATTTCCTTGTTTCTACCCAAGCTACCTTATAAAAATTGACTATTCTGCCATGCCCAATGGAGCGTCTTTTCTAAATCTTTAGATGAGACACTGCCTGATTCATGAATCACCAATAAAAGCCAATTAGATCTTTAAACTAAATTTGTTGAAATTTTGGTTTTTCATATCACTAAACAGTAAGAAAGAGACAAGCAGCCCCTGGCAGTGGGGAGATGGCCTGGCACGCACTGCTGGGCCTTGGTGTTCTGAATATACACATTTTCACAGAACGCCAACATCAGACAAGACTGTTCTAAGACCACAATGGAATGAGACAAAAGCAAGTCTATTCCATAATCATGTCTGAGCACAAACCAAGAACATGTCTAAACCTCAAAAGGACCAAACATACCCTTAGGCTGGCTACTATGAGTCACAAGATGTTTTTACCAACATTAGGTGTATCCCTGCTCTGTATTTCCTACCTTCTAGAAAAAATTAAGATACCAAGTCATACAATTACCCCTTCTTCCTAACAACACTCAATCTAGAGCAAAGCCCTGCTTCCTTGAACCCTCTTCAAACTCACCTGACACCATATTTGCCATTTTTAACACCTACATTTTGCTGGGATATCCCTCGCACCTGCTAACCCAGGGATTCCATGTTTCTGGAAGTCCTTAAGAGGAATCTCTGCTGTGCTCTAAAGCTGTGGGAAACCTACCTGTATTACTCCCTAGTGGCCTGAGGTCTCAGCTGAGATGGTGGAGGTAGGGAAGGTGACAGTGACAGAAACTACCCCAGGTAGTGCAGAGGCAGCTGAAGAGGACAGGGAGAGGGTGAAGTCCTGGCTTTGCTGTGTACTAACTTGTGAGGCTGGTGACCTCTCTGAACCTCACAGTTCTCACCTCTAAAATGGAGCTTCCAGGGCCAAGCACAGTGGCTCATACCTGTAATCCTAACACTTTGGGAGGCCAAGGCTGGAGGATGGCTTGGGGTCAGGAGTTCCAGACCAGCCTTGGCAACATAGCAAGATGCTGTCCCTAAAAAAAAAAAAAAAAAATTAGCTAGGTATGGTGGCACATGCCTCTAGTCCTAGCTGGTTGGGAGGCTGAGGCAGGAAGATCGCTGGAGCCCTGGAGTTTGAGGTTGCAGTAAACTGTGATCATGGCACTACACTCCAGCCCAGGTGACAGAGCAAGACTCTGTCTCAAAAAACAACACAAAACAAAAAACAAAAACAGAAAATCAAAATTCAGGGAACTGGTGAGGATTAAAAGCACAAAGTATAAAATTGCTTTGTAGAACTGGACTCTGTGTCCTGGATTCTGGCATAGGACAAGACCATGACATTTCCAAGATCCTTAGCAAAATGCTCTATTTAAATAAAAAAAAATGTTAAACTGATTTTTTAAAAAGCTGCTACTCTGGTTGAAGTGGGGAAATTCCTTAGAATTCTCCCCACTAGGCACTTCCGGCTACTTTCTCCAAACATTCATCCTTTGTTTTTTTCAAATTATGTCCCTAGAAATATAGCCCTAAAATTCCTGGCTTAAACATCATGCTACTTAAAATACTTCAGTCTTCCACAAATGAAATCTAATTTCATCTATGTCATTAAATCACATAGGTTGAATCCTGTTATGCAAAATTTATGTAGTCATTTAATTAAACAGGAATTTGTCAAATCAAATGCTGCTTCAACCTTTGCAGGGACATTGGCTGTCATGAGATACCCCTGCAGTACAAAGTTGCCCACAGAACTGCTTATATGATTAAGCTGCCTGAGTTGTCAAGAGCTTCTGGGGTCACACACTCCAGAAACATCCTGACCTGGTGCCTTCCAGCTCTCCAAGTTGCCATCTATAACCTTAGGATCAGTAGTATGACATTTATATGACCCATGTCCCTTATGCATGCACAATTTGCCTATTCTAGGAAATTTTTTTTTTTGGAGACAGAGTCTCTCTGTGTTGCCTGGGCTAGAGTGCAGTGGTGTCATCACAGCTCCCTGCAACCTCAAACTCCTGGGCTCAAGTGATCTTTCTGCCTCAGGAGGTTATCAATTTGTGATCTTTCTGTCCTTTTTTTTTTTTTTTTCTTGAGGCAGAGTCTCACTTTGTTGCCCTGGCTAGAGTGAGTGCCGTGGCGTCAGCCTAGCTCACAGCAACCTCAGACTCTTGGGCTCAAGCGATCCTCCTGCCTCCGCCTCCCGAGTAGCTGGGACTACAGGCATGCGCCATCATGCCCAGCTAATTTTTTCTATATATTTTAGCTGTCCAATTAATTTCTTTCTATTTTTAGTAGAGACGGGGTCTCGCTCTTGCTCAGGCTGGTCTCGAACTCCTGAGCGCAAACGGTCCGCCCGCCTCAGCCTCCCAGAGTGCTAGGATTACAGGCGTGAGCCACCGTGCCCGGCCTTCTTTTTTTTTTTTTAAATAAACCAACCCATATACTTTTTCTTAACATTAAAAAAAAAAGGACATTTATGTTTAAAAACTAACTCATCCTGATAATTCCCAATTAAGATGTTGTCATCTAGCATCTGGCTCAATTTCCTTTTATGAAATATAGTAAATATAATTTGAGTGTAGTTTAAATGAAGTGTCCAAATGAGATAAAACAGGTCACCTGGGAGATTAGATTTTATAGATTACAAGAATTCAATGCCCAAGTTGTACTTAATGGACACGAATTTTTTTAAAGAAAATTCATCAGGAAACGATTGATTGGTCTATCAATTTCATCATATTTCTATATGACTTCTATAGTACGCAGCAATTAAAGTAAAAATAAATAATATAAACTTCACCGTAAATAGTAATGAAGAACATCTCTGTCTTCGTTGATTTGGGATTCATAAGAAAAACACAGGGGATCTTTGATGCAAGTTAATTTTTTTTTTCTTCTACCTTGTATTTAAAGAATTCAATTTAAAAGACCTTTTAATAAGAAGAAGTTAGAGAATTTTCTAGCCCTGTGGCTTTTTAAAGGAAATGATTCCAAGAACACTTTATGTCTGTATTAACTTTTATCC
>CAUYSK010003469.1:0-11704 GCA_963575035.1 Avahi laniger | reverse complement strand
TCGTCTTTACTAAAAATAGAAAGAAATTGGCCAAACAACTAAAAATAGAAAAAATTAGCCGGGCAATGGTGGCACATGCCTGTAGTCCCAGCTACTCGGGAGGCTGAGGCAGGAGGATCCCTTGAGCCCAGGAGTTTGAGGTTGCTGTGAGCTAGGCTGATGTCATGGCACTCTAGCCTGGGTAAGAGAGTGAGACTCCATCTCAAAAAAAAAAAAAAAAAAAAAGAAAACTTCCCTCCTCCAAAGCAAGTATTTGCTTTCAAAATCCTTCTGACAGTACAAATTTATTGGTTAGCACATTAGAAAAAATTTCCCAAAGCACATAAATTACAGCCAATTACATATTTAAATTATAATACTTATTTAAATTATACTACTTCATTTCAAATCCTTACCTTACATTGGCTATGTTATTAGTAAAGACAACATGAAGAATTTTACCTTAATGTTTTAACATTTTGAAAATTGGGACATATATACGTGTGTGTGTGTGTATGTGTGTGTATTATATATATTTCCCTACTAATTTTTTCCTATCAGTAAACATTGCAGCTTCATCCCAGGAATGGTAAAGTCAATACACCTATACCTGTAAGTACTCAAAATCAAGAACAAAGAAAATAAGTTAAGTTAATGCATATCCCAGAATGGAACAACCCCAGTTGAGTTATGGGAGGCCACAGGAGAAGAAAAGATAAAATTAAGTGGCAGAAACATCTACACAAATTCTTGAGTCAAGTTTTAATCTAAAAGTCACAAGTAAAATAAAAATATTGATTCAACTGGAATGTGTGCGAGGATATTGTGTGATGTAAAATCAAGCAAAATGTGTTAAACCAAAAGCTAATATCAAACTTAATAGAACTATAAACTTCGACAGTACCCAAACTCAAGTATCTCATATCTACCACCTTTCTCTGAAGAACTAAAAGCTTCTGGCATTTATCTCCATATAAACAGGAGAAAATACATTAAGAAAGAGATATGAACATTTTTTTAGATTAAACAAAGAAAGGAAAAGGATAAATTATTTTCTGCAGACCAGAGAAAGGAAAAGAAAATTCAATCCTATACAGCTCAGAAAACAAATCAGAGAAACAGGATTATGCATGCCTGAAGATACAAAAACAAAATATAGTTTAGGAATAATACTCCACAAGAAAACCCAAAGCTGCAGATATAGTTCCATAAAGTCTGTTTTGTCCTGATGGCTTCCTGAGTGAGTTTATCATATTTTTTTTTAAACATCTCTCTGTCCATCTATTATACATGGGTGTTGGGTATGCTGCTCTCCCTACACCCACTCCATTGAATGAAACCAGACCTCAATGTCTTCATTTGTATCTTTTTATTTAGTACTGAATTTTTCCCTGTCATCTTCCTTATTTGTCCATATTGTACAAATAATTGTTGAAGTTCAATATTTAATGATTGAAAGACCAATTAGATAGAACTTTAAATTCACTTTTATTTAAAAAGCAGGGTGTGGGTCTTATTTTTCCTTTAAAAGTAAACAGAATTTGAGGATGTGTGCTTCTTGTTCTCCAGAAGCACAAGTAGCAAAAAAGATAAATGCTCAAAGAATCACAATTCAAGGCAGACTGTGATAAATTCTCTAAGAGAGTCACCAGCGTTCATAGGAAGGAAAAACCACTTGCAACTGAACTTATCTAGGTATTTGGGGTGGTACAAAATGTGAGGGAGGTTTGAAGGATGGCCACTAAAACAGAAAGGACAGAAGAAGTCCTCAGTATAATAAAAACAGGGAATAGCCATTAGTTCAGTTTGTCTTAATGCCTACCCACATTGAAGGAAAAGACCAACTCATCAATAAAAACAGAAACTGTCATGAAGCAACATTCACTTTGGAATTTTATAGGGCATTGCCATTAAACCTTTATTTTACTTTCATGTTTATAAGCTTAAGTTGGAAACCATTCTTTTTATCCATAGGAAATAAAGGCTGTAAACGTGTATTTGAGATCACACTGTAGGGAATTTTGAATGCCAAGCTTCTCGCTCTGGATTTCATTCTGTAGATGAGGATGTGAAGGCACTTGAAAAAGGAACTGCAGGGCTACAGGTGTAGAAGATAAATGAAATGGAGGGGAATGAAGAAACAGGGGCTTGGCAACAAGAGTGGCAGGTTTGCAAAATATGGACAGGTGAAGTAAGTTGTTAGCTATTTGCATATGCTGTGCAAGTTAGTAAGAGGAATTATCAATAACAATGCCTCAATGTTTTATTCCTGGATAACCAGGAGAAATAACTAGAAATGGCAGGGAAGGGAGAACACAGCAAAATGACAGCGAACTGGCTTAAGTAATTACTAGCCTTGCTGGAAATGCCTGCATCAGACCCATGAATTTGAAACCTTCTGTGTGTCAGGCTTTATTCCTAGGCACTCAGGATACAGCAGTGAACTCAACTGGCAAGCGCTCCTACTTACAAGGAACTTACCTTCTAGTGGCAGACAACACATAACGAATAAAGTAAATAAACAGGTCAATATATATTATAGGAAGAGTGGGGTTATATGTAACTTTAAATAGGCAGGTATCATCTGAACAAATATCCAGAAGTAAGAGAGTGAGCTGGGGAAGAGTAGGCAAGGAACATTACAATATTTCAAAGTAATTTCACTCCACAATGCTTTGAAGTCAGCAGTTAACATTGCAACACATCTCTTTGGGACCCAGTCTTATATCCTTGGGCTGGCACTCAGGGTTCCACTTCCTGACTCTATCCTATCCAATCAAGAATACTTCACCAATAACAACACAGTGATAACAAACTGTCTAGTGGGTCAATTTGTTTATACTGGCTGCTTACATTCCCTACATGGGAGAAAAGAGCTGCATTTTAAAACAACAAAACCAAAGCACTGTTAGAACATGTTTGTACAAAGCTTAAGAAGACAACCATCTTGTTCTCAAAGCAATAATTGATGTAGCAACTTTGAGACTTGTGATTTAAATCAAAGGTACTGAAGAATGATTATGAATCATGCAATTACCAAGCAGGATGCTACTTAGAGAAAAAGAATTCACAGCACCATAAAACTGTCAAAAATAAAAATAGTAACTATCATCGAAAGTAGAAATAATATCATCCTTTGATTTTATAATTTGTTGATCAGCAGAGCTAAATACTAAACTCTGCCATTTATTGTTTCTAGGTCTTTGGCCTCATTCATCCTTATCTGTAAAGACCAGCTGGTCTCATTTTTCAGATTCCTTTCAATTCCAAATTCTAGGTGGCAAACTATGGTTCCTATGATGTTTGCTTATGTATTTTGAGTGCTCTGGTTTACTCTGTCTTGCAACAATAGTACAAATAAGCACCTACCCAAAATAATACAACCTCTAAATTTTGTATAAAGTGATACGAACTGCTTTTAAACAAACTTATCTGAACTTGGTGCTTAAAATAAGGCTACATTCACCCTAAAGGGTCAGCCTTTTTTCATCTCTCTTTTAGAAGTCTTCAAGACTCTGAGGTTTGTATAGCAGTTGAGAGAGGATTTCATTTGGAACAAGGTGGATGATAACATCAGGTAACACCCCTAGTATTAGAGAAAAGTAATGAGACTTTTTCTTGCGGGACTCAGTCTATGAAAACTGTTCCAAAGGAATCCCCCCAAGCATTTCTAGCAACAGCTCTGAAGAAAGAAAAAGTGTAGGTTTCCTGGTGGTGACAACTTTGGAAATTAATGCCTATCTGAACGCATAATAAAGAAAATAGCCAACATTTATTGTGTACTGTGTGCCAGGCACTAGGTATTAACTCGTATAATTTTCAAAACAATCCTGCAAAGTTGGAATTATTATTAATATCATATCCCCACTTTACATATGTGGAAACTAAGGCATAGAGAAGTTAAGCAAATTGCCCAAGTTTTCACAGTTACTAAGTAGATTCAAACCCACGCATTCTAGCTTCAAAGCCTTCTGCACGCTTAATCTCCACGATACACTCCGTACGTGAACCTGCTGTCCTAGTTTAAATAACAGTCCCATTACTACTCGCACCCTCCCTGCAAACAGATTAACCCGAAGTGAAATTAAAGCCGCACCGCAAGCTCACTATAAATATATTTTAAAGAATACAAAAGCTTTACGGTACCTGAAGCTTTCTCGAGATTTGAGGAGGTGGTGTGTGGAACGACTCAAACGATTTCTATTCGGAAGCAAGTGCCGCGAACGAGCGTTCCGAAGCTACAGCAGGACCCGGGGCAGTCCCGGTGTCTCCCCGCCGGGGTACACGCGAGGGGACCGCCCACCCGCCCGCGTCCTGCCCCGCCCTCCTACTCGCCTCGGAAATGGCACCGGGCCCGTCAGCCCGAACCACACCTGTCTTGGCATGCCGTGCAGTCCCTCCACCTGGCCCACGCGGTGCCGAGACCCCTTCCCACCCGGTTTCCTCACGCGAGCTCGGTGAGCCACACGCTTACCTTCGGGGACGCAGCCTCCGCGTGTGGCGAGTGCGAAGCGCCGCCACAGCTGCGCCACACTCGGCCGGGACAGGCGCCACAACACCCGCTCCCTGCGGCACTCGCCGCGCACCCCGCCGGGGCTGGACCTCCAAGCCCCGCCCTCCGTGGCAGGCCCCGCCCTCACCAATCCCCAGCGCCGCCGCGGCCACGCCCAAGTGTGGGAGGTGGTGCCTCGGCTCGCTCAGCCCCGCCCATGGCGCTCTTGGGTCACAGATTACAGAAGAGGTGCAGGCAGGGAGCACCCTTGGAGGCCCTAAGTAAATATGGAGGGCGGGGAAGGACTGGAGGTGTGTGACCCCCGGGGGAGGAAGGGCGGGAGGCAGGCAGAGTGAAGAGGGAAAACCAGAGAGAGCCCTCTGGGCGTAAGGTGAAGAAAAAGACTTGGGAAAGGAAAAATAAGGCACTTTCCTCAGGTTCCAGCTAAGGTGTGGGACTGGATCAGATCCTAAAACAACAGAGTTAACTCATTCAGGGCATTGGCATAATCTCATTCTCCTTAGGCAGGCTAAGAGTTACACACAAATTCAGGGTTCCATGCTGAAAAGTCATTGGCAATGGGATTCAGAGGAGCAAAGAAAGGAAGCAGTTCCGTTACTGACTTCCAGTACACATCCTTTACTGTAAAAATTATGGACACGACTCCCAGTAAGAATCCTCACCCCAGGCTTAATGTTAATCATCCTTCTCCCCTCAAACAGCAACAGCACATTTGAAGAGAGCAGATCCAATACACCTGGGTTTGTCATGAATGTCCATAGTGCACTACTTACTACAAGGTTTGCAACTGAGTGTGTGGATAAAGGAAAATCAGACTACTCGGAAGGACTTGTTTTAACTATTAATGCAGCTGAGTTTGGAAGGTGAAAAACAACTTGAGGAATTGAGTCAATAACTGAGCTGAGTCCTGTAGTACCAGCTACTTGGGAGGCTAAGGCAGGAGGATGGCTTAAGTCCTGGAGGCAAAATAGCAAGACCCATCTCTAAAATAATAATAATAATAACTGAATAGAATTATGGCAAGGAAACAAGGCTCACTTTGCCAACAAGCAGAACTGACACACAGAAACTTTTCCTACAAGAATTTCAGAAAATAATGCCAAGAGGCCAGGTAAGTTACAATATCTGAAGCCTTCAAATTGCTTAACAGTAAAATGAAGGGATTGATCCTGGTGACCTCATGGCCTCTAAATGCCCTTCTACACTCCAGAGTTCATCCTGCCAGGCTCAACTCTGAGAGGAGAGTAGAAGGAATGCAGGGAAGCACTGTCCCGTCAGAAGCCATACAGAGAAACTGGGAATTTTTAGAAAAAGCCTCAGGGATCTCTGGCATCATTTCATTCAAGCTCTCCAGTCTTATTTTCCTATTTGTAGTAATAATAATAATAATAATAATAATAATAGTACGCTAGTTCCCTGCTTATCCTCAGTTTAGCTCTTTTTTTTTTGACCCAAGGTCAATTGCAGCCTGAAAATATTAAGTGGAAAATTTTCATAAATTTTAAATTATGCACCATTCTGAGTAGCATGATGAAATCTCACATCGTCCACTCCACCCTGCCCTGACATGAATCCTCTTTGTCCAGGTTATCCATGCTGTGTACACTATACACTCATTAGTCACTTAGTTATCAGATTGTTTCAGTTATCAGATCAACTGTCTTAGTATGGCAGTGCTTGTGTTCAAGGAACCCTTATTTTACTTCATGATGGTCCCAAAGCACAAAAGTTGTGATGCTGGCAAATTGTTATAATCGTTCTATTTTGTTATTAGTTATTGTTGTTAATCTCTTACTATGCCTAATTTATAGATTACACTTTAACATAGGTATATATGTATAGGAAAAAAAACATAGCATAGATGGAGTTCAATACTATCTGCAGTTTCAGGCATCCACTGAGGGTCTTGGAGTGTATACCCCCATGTATAAGGAGGGACTACTCTATCAGTCTTGCCTTAGCTCAAAACCTTTGACTCTTTTTCCTTCTCAGTACTCACGTTTAGCCACCAGGTCCTTGGCTTTCTCCTTTATAGAGTCTCTCAATGACTCTTCCCATTTTTACTGCCATCTCTGTGTAAAGTACAAATTCAAAGAACTTAGGGTCTTCAAGGTGACCCTAAACTATTAATACGTTTTCCACCTAATCTCCAACTACTCCCTGATGTACACATCTGTCTGACAGACTGTCTCCTCACTGTCCAGAATCCACAGCATACAGGTAACATCCCTGCCACTGTACATGCATACCCACAGCCAGAAGACCTTCTTCTCAGTCCTAGCTACCTGTCCTGACCACAACAGCTCTGCTCAGGGACCTCTCTATGTAATAAAATGCTATAATACTCAAGATCAGCACCACTCAACTTAGCACTGAGCAAGGCTATCTTCTTTTGTTTTCCGTTATTTACAGTATTTTCTCCAAAACTAAACTGGAAACTATTTACTAGATGTCCCCAGGCCCTAGCCAATTCAGCAAAAAAAATCTATTTTCAATATCTCAAGAAGCCTAAAAGAAATCATATACTCATTTACAATTAGGCTGTTCAGGTTACCTATAACAGCAAGATTCTCTGTTTGTTTTGTTTTCTTTTCTTTTAAGAGATGGGGTCTCACTCCGTTACCCAGGCTGGTCATGAACTGGTGGCCTCAAGTGATCCTCCTGCCTCGGTCTCCCAAAGCAGGCATGAGCCACCACGCCTGGCTTCTGTTTTTGTCTGAAATATGATACTGAAGTAGCATCACTTACTTCCTGCTAACCAAAAGCTTTGGTTGGCAGTTACATGTGACTGATTCATAAAAATGGAGAAATAAATTATTATTAAATAAGACTTGTTTAGAAGACTAAATCTTTGAAATTCATGGAGGTAAATAAAAAGTAGCCTACCTACTCTTCATCACTCCATTGCCCAAACAAGTGACATACCCATAGTAAATGCTTCAAAATATATTAATCACTCCATGATTATTTTCAACTTTCCTGAAGCCATCTGTCTCCCTTGCTGTAACTAAAATACCGGTCTTTTGTTTTTCATGCAAATAAGAGAGTGAGAGTTTCTCCTAATTTCAAAGAAATTCTCCAGAATAAGATAAACAAGAATCATGCAGCACTTCTTGGAGTTGGACTAGAAATGTTTTCAGTATTCTAGAAATAAACCCTCGAATCACAGTAAATTCCCTATGTTAGGGAGACCTATATACTATTAAGATCTTTAGAGAGTAAATTTTCCTTAACTGTAACTTTTTTTTTTGAGACAGGGTTTAGCTCTGTTGCCCAGGCTGGAGTGCAGTGGTGCAATCATACCTCACCATTAAAATAAGAGGACAAAAGAAGGAGATAAAATGTAATTATAATGCTCAATCCAAAAAAAGGCAGAAAATAAAAAAAAGGAAACAAAAAAACATATAGGACAAATAGAAAACAAATAGCAATATGACAGACTCAAACTTAACTAACAACAATAATGGCATTAAATCTAATGGTCAAGACACTCCAATTAAATAATTTGTCACACTGGATTAAAAGAAACAAGATCCAACTAAAAAAAAACTGCCTACAAAAAAACTGTTTTTCGGCTGGGAGCGGTGGCTCACGCCTGTAATCCTAGCACTCTGGGAGGCCGAGGCAGGCGGATTGTTTGAGCTCAGGAGTTCGAAACCAGCCTGAGCAAGAGCAAGACCACGTCTCTACTAAAAACAGAAAGAAGAAATTAATCGGACAACTAAAAATATATAGAAAAAATTAGCCGGGCATGGTGGTTGCATGCCTGTAGTCCCAGCTACTCGGGAGGCTGAGGCAGGAAGATTGCTCAAGCCCAGGAGTTTGAGGTTGCTGTGAGCTAGGATGATGCCACGACACTCTAGCCAGGGCAACACAGTGAGACTCTGTCTCAAAAAAAAAAAAAAAAAAGGAAAGAAAAAAACTGTACTTCATAAAACTAGAACAATAAGAGCAAATTGAACCAAAGTGAAAGAAAATATTTGCAAATAATGTATCTAATAATAGTCTAGTATCCAGAATATATAAAGAATTCGTATGACTCAACAACAAAAAGACAAAGAACCTGATTTTAAAATAGGCAAAAGACTTGAACAGACATTTCTCCAAAGAACATACACAAGTGGCCAATGGTCACATGAAAGGTGCTCAACATCATTAGTCATTAGGGAAATGCAAATCAAAAGGACAAGATACCACTTGACACTCACTAGGATGGCAATAATTTAAAAAGCAGAAAATAAGTGTTGGTGAGGGTTGGAGAAATTGGAGCCCTTGCACATTGCTGGTATAAGTGTAAAATGATATAGCTGCTGTGGAAAAGCGTTTGGAGGTTTCTCAAAAGTTACACATAGAATTACCACATGACCCAGCAATTCCGCATCCAGATATATATCCCAAAGAACTCAAAACAGGTACTCAGACAGATACTTGTACATACATGTTCACGGCAGCTCTGTTCACAATACTCAAAAGGTGTAAACAACCCATGTGTCCATCAACTGATGAATGAATAAACAAATTGTGGTATATACATTCAATGGAATATTATCCATAAAAAGGAATGAAGTACTTATATATGCTATGACATGAATGAACCTTGAAAACATTATGCTAAGTGGGTTTTTATTTTCGGTTGATGAAAATAGACAGAGGTGGCAGTTGCACAACACTGTGAATGTACTATGTCACTGAATTGCTCATTTTACAATAGTTAATTTTGTTACGTAAATTTCACCTCGATTTAAAAAACAAAACACCTTAACAATATCCTACTGAGGACTGAATAAGATCTTATCAGCTCAGTTTCCTAGGTCCTTCATATTTTTACATCATCCAATCCTTCTTCCCCTGCATGCATGCCATGCTCCAAGCAAAACCAGCTCTTTCCTGTACATGCAACATAGCACCTCATTTCTCTGCATATCTAAGTCCTGTTCATCCTTCAAGGCACAATTCGAAGTTCCTTCAAGAAATTTTTCTCATTCCTTCAAGAAATTTTTCTCGTTCCTTCAGTGAGGAATACTCTCTTTCCTGTAAGCTCCCGCAAGCATTTTAGCTGCACCTCTTGCTTTCTGCCTCAGAGTTATTTATTTGTATTTCTATGTCCTCTTTTATCCAATAAGTGTCAGCAAGATCCATTTGTAATTCATTCTATTAATCCCAGAGTCCTTACCATACTCTTTTACACATAGCAGGCATCTAAATATTTATTTCAGGAGAAAGACTCATGTAAATGATTTTCTGCTTATGAATACTTTTGGCTTTCATTATAAAACTGGAGATGTGTTTTTCCGGGAAAACACTTGACTATAGCATGTTTAAAGCATATAGGGAATTGCATATAGGGAATATTACAATTTCCTGATGGAATAGCTATAAAAATTTTTCTGAACACTAACATAAAATAACTAGAACTATTTGTATCCTTGACAATAATCACTAATGGTCATAATACTATGGGTCATGTATAGCACTTATGTGCCAGACTCTACAAGCACTTTATCTGTTTTAACTCACTTATCCTCACAATAACCCTATGAGCTAGGTAGCTACAATCATCCCCATTTTATAAGTGAAGAAACACCTGAAAGTCAAATAACTTGCCCCAAGGTCAGACTAGTAATTAGTGGGGTTGGGATTAGAACCAGGCACTCTGGCTCCAGATTCCATACCAATATGCTATGTTGGTATACCTCTCCATAATAACAGCTTAATGAAATGACTTTGAAAAGGTCAATTAGTTTCTAAGAAAACATTTCCTAATATTCTAGAGCAGGTTAATTCAGTGAAACTTTCACTGTTTTCTCAGACTTTGTGTCCTGGAATTCTGGGATGTCTGATAACTTTTAGACATATACTTGATTTTAACTTTACTGAAGAAATTATATTGACTAAGAAACAAAGTTTGAGCGGGAACACAACAGAGCACACAATTAAAAATATAACGATGAATGAACTAATAGTAGAAGAACACATTAAAATTTTAAATAAAGCAATGGGACTGCACACTTACTGAAATATAGAAAAGGAGCCTGAAAATTTTGTAAAAAGAGACTCATGATAATATATTAATAATTATTTTAATAGTGATTTCCTGTATCTCAAATTCCAATATAATTCCTATATAAAATAGTAGTTATACACTCTTGCTTAAGCACACATGTTGATTTACATATATTTTAATGTTATAGCGAAGGGACTAAATTCCATAAAGGAGAATTATTGACCTATTATATAATTACATTCAAGCCTTATATAGCAGTGGCCCAGAGGGGAAAAAAAATAAACAACAATAAAAAGTAGTTCATCTTAGAGAAGAAACAATCTTTAAATCTGACATCCAGTTTGAATTTTTGCCTCAGCTCTCGAAAGTCAGTTCTATTAATCTTGTATGCAGAAAATCATCTTATTAATGATGTGCTAAGTAATTTTATTTGACACTGGAATTTGGGATAGGTTTTTGGGTTGAAATTTGTCCAAAATGATTCATATGATATGATCAGTAACTTTTAATCCATGATTAATTACTCTTAGTTCTTTTTATTAATAAATGCCTAATTTAGATTCCATTAATGGAGACATATAACAAGCCCAATCTTACAATGTTTATTGTTAGGCATTTGTTTGCATGTTAAAGGGGAAAATTATTTTCTACTGCATTTTTATGATTTAATAGAATGTCATACATACGTGAAGTTTTTTGGTTTTTTTCCAGTTTGAGTCCCAAGGCTCAGCACTAACATTGATTCACATGAATTTACTTCCTAAGATTTTATTGTAGGTTCACCTCTTACCTAATTAAAAAACCCTTCAGCTCTCTTCCTGTGTCATTTTTCTCTATTCATACCAAATTTGAATCATAATAATATATATCTTTTAATAATGAAATGAAACAGTAAAAGATGATGCAACATCCAAAGTCATTTATAGAGAATGACAAAAAAAGGGAAAAGAAAAACTACTCCTGATTCTAAGTTCTTGATCTGATGTGGTGATTTATAAACCACTAATTATTGATGTAACTAATGTCTCCATTAACATTTTGGCAGAGAGTGTAATAAAAATTGAATGTAGGCCGGGCGCGGTGGCTCACGCCTGTAATCCTAGCACTCTGGGAGGCCGAGGTGGGTGGATCGTTCTGAGCTCGGGAGTTCGAGACCAGCCTGAGCAAGAGCGAGACCTCATCTCTACCAAAAATAGAAAGAAATTAAT
>CAUYSK010003466.1:0-57366 GCA_963575035.1 Avahi laniger | reverse complement strand
TATTGATTGATTGATTGAGACAGAGTCTCACTGTGTTGCCCAGGCTGGAGTGCAGTGGTATCAGCCTAGTTCACAGAAACCTCAAACTCCTGGGCTCACGTGATCCTCCTGCCTCAGCCTCTCGAGTAGCTGGGACTACAGGTGTGTACCACCGCATCCAGCTAATTTTTTTTTTCTATTTTTGTTGTCCAACTAATTTTTTCTATTTTAGTAGAGATGGGGTCTCGCTCTTGCTGAGGCTGGTCTTGAACTCCTGACCTCAAGTGATCCTCCCATCTTGGCCTCCCAGAGTGCTAGGATTACAAGCATGAGCCACCGCACCTGGACCCAAATTTTGACTATTGATGATTTCTAATTTAATTCCATTGTAATCTAAAACACACTTTGTATGATTTAAATTATTTTACATTTATTGAGGGTATTTTTTTTTTTTATGACTTAGTGTATGGTCTGTCCTGGAGAATGTTCTATGTGAGCCTGATGCCACTCAGCATTTAATACCTATTTTTACACTTGCCATTCTTCCTTAGGGAGAGAGGGAAAGAAAGCCTGAGGTTGAGGGCCTTCTACAGACAACTGTATCTAGCTAGAATTTAATTATATTTTGTCTTTATTATATTTATTTTTAGGATTACATTCTTTTTATGACAGTTGATACTAGTGTTCCATTTATGATAGCGATATAAAATTTCCTTTAAAATGTTTTTAAAAAGTTGATTTATGCACATGACATGATTATCTACATAGAAAATCCCAAGGAATATATAAATGGGTTTAGCAAAGTTGTAGGATACAAGAGCAACACAGAAAAATCAATCGCACTTTTATATACTAAATATAAATATGCAGAAACTGAAATTAAAAACACCTTTTACAATTGCTCTAAAGAAAATGAAATACTTAGGTACGTAGTTAACAAAACATTTATAGGATCTGTATCTGAAAAGTACAAAATACGTACGAAACAAATCAAACAAGAATTGAATAAGTGGGGAGACATAGTGTGTTCATGAATTGAAAGCCTTAACATGGTAAAGATGTCCATTCTATCCAAATTGATCTGTAGATTTAAATGCAATTTCTATCAAAATCTTAGCAAGGTTTTTTGGTAAACGTAAACAAGCTTATTCTAAAATTTGTAAAAGTCATAGGCACTAGAATAACTAAAACAATATTGACAAAGAAGAATGTAATGGAAAGAATCACTCTGTCCTATATTAAGTCTTACTGTGTAGCTACAGTAACCAAGACAGTATGGCTTGGGTTGGACACAGAGATCAACGGAACAGAAGAGAAAACCCAGAAATAAACTCGTACAAACATGCTGAACTGATTTTTGACAAAGATGCAAGGGCAATTCAATGGAGGAAGGATAGCCCTTTCAACAAATGGAATAATTGGACATCCACAGGCAAAACAGAAACAAACTCCAACCTTATATAAAATTGTTCTAGGCTGGACACGGTGGCTCATGCCTATAATCCTAGCACTTTGAGAGGCCGAGGTGGGAGGATCACTTGAGCCTAGGAGTTTGAGGCTGCAGTGAGCTATGATGACACCACTACGCTCCAGCCTGGGTGACAGAGTGACACCTGTCTCAAAAACAAACAAAAACTAAAATGAATCATAGGCTTTAATGTAGAATGTATAACTATGAAACTTTTAGAAAACTCCTAAGAGTAAATCTTTGGGATCTGGGGCTAGGCAAAAAATTCTTAGATTTGACACCAAAAGCCGAATATTGATAAATTAGATCTCCTGAAAATTAAAAATATTTGTTCTGTGAAGGCCCATGTGAAGAGGATGAAAGATAAGCCACAGACTGGGAGAAAATATTTGCAAACCGCATATCTATAACAGAGTAGTACCTACTGTAGACTATATGAAGAGCTGTTAAAACTTACATGTAGGCCGGGCGCGATGGCTCACGCCTGTAATCCTAGCACTCTGGGAGGCTGAGGCGGGCAGATTGTTTGAGCTCAAGAGTTCGAAACCAGCCTGAGCAAGAGCGAAATCCCGTCTCTACTAAAAATAGAAAGAAATTAATCAGACAACTAAAAATACATAGAAAAAATTAGCCGGGCATGGTGGCACATGCTTGTAGTCCCAGCTACTCGGGAGGCTGAGGCAGGAGGATTGCTTGAGCCCGGGAGTCTGAGGTTGCTGTGAGCTAGGCTGACACCACGGCACTCACTCTAGCCAGGGCAACAGAGTGAGACTCTGTCTCAAAAAAACAAAAAACACAAAAAAAAAACTTACATGTAAAAATACCCAATTTTAAAATGGGCAAAATACATGAACAGACATTTCACCCAAAAAACTATGAAGATGTTCAACATCATTATCAAACCTATCAGAATGGCTAAAATAAAAAAGTGTCAACACCTAATGCTGCTGAGGATATGGAAAAACTGGGTCATTAGTGTATTACTGGTTTGACTGTAAAATGGCACAACCAGTCTGGAAAATAGTTTTGGAAGTTTCTTACTAAACTAAACATGCAATTGCCTTATGTCCTACACTCACACTCTCGGGCATTTATCCCAGAGAAGTGAAAACTTATGTTCACACAAAACCTGCACATGAATATTCATAGACACGCTATTTGTAATAGCCCCAAACTGGAATCAGCCCACATGCCCTTCAGCTGGTGAATGGTTAACCAAGCTGTGGGGCATCCGTGCCATGGACTACTACTCAGCCACAGAAGGAAACAAACTGCTGATACGTGCAACTTGGGTGAATCTTCAGGGGAGTTATGCTGAGGAATGAAGCCAGTCCCACAGGTTTTATGGTGTATGATTCCATCTATACAACGTTTTTGAAATGAAAACGTTTTAGAGCTAGAGGGCAGGTTAGTGTTGCCAAGGGTGTGGTTGGGGCGCTGGAGGTGGAGGAGGGGAAGGGAAGTGGGCATAGCCGTCAAAGGACAACAGGAGGGGTCCTCGTGACGTCGGAACCGCTGGGGGTCTCATCTGTGGCGGTGGACACGTGATCCTACACGGATGATGGATTGTATAGAGCTCAGTACACACACATGTACACACCACACACAAGTGAATATGAGTAAAATTTGGAAAATCTCAATAAGATAGAACATATCAATGTCAATATCCCGTTTGTGATATTACACTACAGTTTTGCAAAATGTGACGTTTTGGGGAAACTGAGCAAAGTGTACAAGGAATCTCTTGCTATTATTTCTTGTAACTACATGAGAATCCACAAGTATCCCAATAAAAAATTCAATTAACAAAAAGTTAATTTAGATAAGGATAATAAAGAGATATTAGAACAGTATATGTCTATATATGATATATATATATTATATATACACATATGGTAAAAATTGCAAAGGGAGGTATGTTTGACTAAAGATTCATAAATACAGTGGGCCAAATGATTAATTTAACCATCCCAGCATGCCCAGTGTGCAAAAGAAAAGCAGGTAACTATATTAAAAACTCCCATTTAGCAAAGAGGGAAAGAGGCAGCCTGATGTATTGGTCTCTGCCCGGGGTGCGTATGTCTCCCGAGAGATAGAAGAGTCTGGTAAATGACAGGGCCTGGGAACCCCATGGCATCAGCCGTTGACACCTTGCCCTGGCAGGGGAATCAGGTTCTGCTTGCCGATGTGACTTTTCTGGGGAGTTAGCCAAATCTCGAAACCCCAGAACTTACTTAGAGCTCAACCTCCTTTTACTCTAATCCCAAAATACGTGCTCTCCTGTAACTCCCAGAAGACTACATTTGACTTTTCATTAGGAGTTGCAGAGGAGAGGGACAGTGTGCAGGTGTGTATAGGTGGAAGTGATCTCATCTAGCACACTCTGGTTGAGTACACTTGTTGATCCTCAGGAGGAGCTGTGCCTGGCACATTCTGAGAGCGTGCTGGAATGGAAGCGGAATCGCCCTCCACCCTTGGCTCAGCCCACTTCGGGCATTGAGTGCAGAGGCGCTTGGCGGAGGAGACGCCCGCTCGGCGGTCAGTTGTTCCACATCCAGGCGCGTTCCAGGAGAGGGAATAAGGTAGCCTTGCCTCGGTGGTTTTGTAAGTTTCCTGAGCTAAGAATCCACAGGGCACTTGTTAAAAGTTCCAGTTCCAGGAGCCAGTTGGAGAGATTCTGATTCCACAGGGAGAGGGAGGTGGAGGTATGGGCGTTTTTAAAGGCGATTCTTTTGCGAGTGGGCCAGGGGTCACACTTGGAGAAGCCTGGTCTTGGACGATAGGAGTTTGTGGTGGGGAAGGAGGAGGAAGTCCCAGGATCTACGCGGGCACCTGGCCAGGTCCCTGACTGCAGGCCGCTCCTGCCTGGAGAACAGAAACAGTGACTCACTGCCTTTCAGGATCCAGAAGCGGCGCCGCCGACCCCTCGTCTTTCATCCCTTCGGAAGCGGCTCTAGGCGCTCTCCGCGCCCCTCTCCTCTTCCGCATCCCACATTGATCATCGCATCAGAAAGACGTGGTTGGGTTCGTCTAATTAATACGAGGCTCCCCTTTCAGCCAGTATCCTGTGCCCGGCCACCTTCTGGAAGGTTCAGCTCCCTTCTATCCAGCCGATACTTGGTTGCCTTTGGCTTGGGCAAAGGTTAGGGTCACCTGGCCATGGCACTTTCAGTCGTCAGTGGGCCAGGGTCCTCCAGGGAAAAGGCTGGAAGAAGAGGATAGCCTGTCCCTCCGCTGGTCCTCACGCCAGAGTTACTCCCTCGCAATTTCTCTAGTGAGCACGGGGAGCCTTAAAGCAAACCCGACCCGTAGCTGCCGTGACAAGTGATTTCTTGGAACCCCACTCCGTCCCCACAGCAGGTTCCAGTTCTGCATTTCCTTAGCTTGATCTCGTTTTCCTGATTCAGAACTCTTGACTCTGTCTCCATCCCATTTGACTTTTCCAGATTGGGAGCTCTTCCTGCCTTTCTTGATCTTTTGGCCTTCATCTAACGGAGTCTAACTTGGGCTGCTCTTCAAGTTCAGGGGTCTCCGCCGACGTTTCCTTGGGGTCGCACCCTCCCTGCATACTGAGGGCTGAGGATGCGTCTGAGAGGGTTGGGGGAGAAGGGCCCTCAGACCCGACTTACCTCATCTTACACGCAGTCGCGGTGGGAAGTTACCCAGTGACAGTGACGACGGAGACCAGGAGTTGGGAAATGGGGGGATCTTCTTCTCAGGGGTGGTCGGTAATGACCTTCAGATGGCTCGTCTGTCACTGCTCCCTCTGGCCAAGTTCCCTTCCACCCCCTGTAAATACAACCCAGGAGGTACTCGGGACTGTTCCTGGGCCCTCCTGCCTCTCTGCGGGTGGAGTCACAGTCTCCAAGGTCTTACCGGAACACCTGTCTCTTAGGGACACACTGAGCAGGATTGCAGGGCCACTGCAGTGAGTAAGGACTTTTTTCCTAGAGTGGAGGTCGTCACCGAGAGAAGGCTGTCTGGGCAAAGAAGTGAAAATAGGGCAGGGGAGGAGGAAGGAAATGTTCCCGTCCATTCTCAGTCATTTGATTAGCAAATAAGTCTTGGTGGTTCTTTCGTGTGCAGCAAAGTGCTGTGAAAAGTACAAGAAGAGAGGAGAAGGTATTTTCCTCAGAGGTATTTACTTCTATTTGAAGAGTTAAGACAGGAAGTGGGGAAATACGTAATGAGCAATATGAGACTATATTTAGTAATGTTCCAATCAGTACAATGCAATCCAGAAAGGACAAAGGAATTCGGGAAGGGGAGAGTTTAGAGTCATCTAGAGTGATTAGCAAAGGCTTGAGGATGACGTGTCACAGGTGGGGCGTGTGTCACAGGTGGGGCGGTTACAGATGAGTCAGGCAGGAGGAAATTCTGGGAAGGGAGAAGACCAGGGACAAAGGCCTGGAGCAGGAGTGAGCTTGGCACGTGTGGTGTGGAGGAGTCAAGAATATCTTCCCGACCCACCATTTGCCCTGGGGAATGGTGGGAAAGACAGAGGGACAGTGTGGGCCTTAAGCACACAGCCCCGGGCGTGGTGGCTAACGCCTGCAATCCTAGCACTCTGGGAGGCCGAGGCGGGAGGATCACTTGAGCTCAGGAGTTCCAGATCAGCCTGAGCAAGAGTGAGACCCCATCTCTACTAAAAATAGAAAAATAATGTACTACTTCTATGTAGTCCCAGCTACATAGGAGGCTGAGGCAGGAGGATCACTTGAGCCCAGGAATTTGAGGCTGCAGTGAGCTATAATGATGCCACTGCATTCTAGCCTGGGTGACAGAGGGAAACCCTATCTCCAAAAAGAAAAAAAAACTACAACTATCTCAGTGATTACTTTCAATTGGCAAAAGTTTTACTTGTATTTGATGTCTATACTGTTCGCTTAGGCAGTAGATTGAAAACAAATTAATTTTCTCCACTGCCAACCCAAATTAAATGTTCACTGTGTACCCGACACTATTAGAAGTAGTTTATGTTAATCCTCACAATCCTATGAAAAAGTTACTAATCTTCTTCCGCCTTATTGATAAGGAAACTGAGACCCAGTAGGTTAAGGAGCTTGTCCCAGACCCTGTGGCTGAGACGGTGAAAGGCCTTGCATTAAACCCAGGTAGTCTGTTCCAGAGCCTGTGTCCTTGGGTGGTCACGCTCTATTGCGTCTCATAAGAAGGACAAGCAGGGCCACGAAGGAGAACAGTCCCCAAACCATCAGGAGAGAAGACAGCAGCCGATTGGATCCTGCTCCGAGGGTTTGAAGCTCACAGCTCTTTCCAGCGGTTCTCCCTGGCCTCTGCGGGCCTGGCCTGAAGTTCTGTCTGCAGAAGGTGGATTAAGAGGCAAAGGAATAGCCAAGTGCCCCAGAGAACGTGTTTTCTGCTCAGTCCTCATTCGATTCCGAATTCTGATATATTTTCCATGGGAAATGGCCCATTTAAGTCTGTGGGAAGAACCCGATACGGCTGAACTTGACACCAGCAATTTGGCCCCAGGGGAACAGCAGCTGTGGACACAGGTCACTGAGCAGGCGAGGCGCCCTGGGAACAGAACTCCTTCCAGGGTGCACGTGTCCCGTGCCGTGGCTGTACGTGCTCGGGCCGGTGGAAAGCATTAGTGTCCTTTAGGTATTTGCTGTGAAGGTGGCGGTTATTCTTCATTTTTTGGAGGAAGTTTATTTTAGTTTAATTTCCACCTCACAGATAACAATCCGAGTGTCTATAAGAACAAGCATTTTAAACAGGGATTTTGCTGCTTTAATTATTGTTAAAACGGTTGCCTCATCTGTGAGTTACATAGACATCTTGAATGTGTAGAGAAAATACGAGCTAATGGGAGCAGAACAAAGTCTGATTATTCGTTTCCGTGGGTACTGAGGGGGGTGGGAATCTGCCTGGCAGCGCACGGCCTCTGCAACCCCTGCAGCGCCTGTGCTGGATTTCGATGGAATGCTGTGAGTGATTTCACTTGTTTTTGGCTGGAAGACCTTAAACATGTGGGATGGTTTTGACAGAAAATAATTCCACCAGACAGCTAACAACCGTCTCCTGCTTGCTGTTGCGTGTTACTCGTGGCCGGTGTCCTTGGTCTTTTAAGCTTGACCTTGGAAGGGGGCTGTGGCAGGAGAAGCGAGGAAGAACTAGAGCAAAAAAGTTTTCATGCAACGTTAAATGCTACATTCCAGCATTTTGGCAGAATGTAGAATGCTCAGTTATTGCTGTCATAGTACTTTAGAAATGTAATATACACACCAGAACGCACAGGAGTCACCAGAAGATTTGTTTTAGGAAGTGCTCATGAGTCCACTATTCCTTTTTTTTTGTTGTTCCCCATTGTAAAATGGTGCCTGAGCAATGTATATTTTATTATGCCTCCGGTATAGGCATCTTGATACAGATTGATAAACTCTTGGCTTCACAGTGTCAGATTATGAATTGGGTAGAGTATAAAAATATCCAACTCAACATTTTATAGACCACCCCCTAAAAGAGTTATTCTCGAGCTTTAGAATGCACCAGAAGCTGTCGGGAAACTTGCTAAATGCACATTTCTGGGGCTTGCCCAGGAGACATTCTGGTTTGGTAGGTCCAGGGCTCAGGGATCTCATTTCTAACAAGCCCCAAATAATCTGTAGAACACACTTAGAAACATGATGCCTGGGAGATTCATTAGCTGTTCTCTGAGGATGCCTGGAGAGGGCTGAGATGTGATTGTTACGCAGTAGTGAGGATAGCAGGGCTTATTGTTGGCCTTATTTTGTCTCCTTGTTTTTAGCATCAAACTGCTTTGCATTTTAATTTAGGTGTTTAATTTTCTGGAGAAATGAGGACTTTTCTGCACCTGCTCCAAGGTACTTGAAAACTTATTAGAAGGTATGGTTGTTTGCAGTTAACCTTCCATGAACTCTTTGGTATCACATGGCTATTCCGCCACCAGTAGGTGTTTCCAGCCGTGTGTGTGTGTGTGTTGCTCTCTTGCCACACTCCAGCACTGCTTTAGTGAACTTCCTCATCTTGACCAATCTGATATGTGAATAATGTGATCCTCGTTTTCACGTGAATCTCTTTAATTGCTAGTGGGATTAGAAGAACCAAGATTATCTACTGAATGACTATTAGAATAACTACTTTTCACCTATACACAAACAATAACCATCTGGAAAACCAAGTAGAAGTTAAGCCTCTCTTTATAATAGCAATACAAATTTAAAATACCCAGTAATCAACTTTTTTGGGTGTGTGTCTGGCTATGTTATGTGTGACAAAAATGCCATAAACAGGATCTAAATACAAATGACAGGATGAAAAGATGTGGTCAATATATTACAAAAGGCTAGGATCCTTAATATGTAAAGAGCACTTGTGAATAAAAAACTCCGAATAATCCCAAAACCGAACTGGGCAGAGAACATGTATAAGAAATGTCACAGGCAACTAGGTGGAGTGGCTCATGCCTGTGATCCTAGCACTTTGGGAGGTTGAGACTGGAGGATTGCTTGAGCCCAGGAGTTCAAGACCAGCCTGAGCAACTGTGAGACACCACTCTAAAAATATTTTCTATTTCTAAAAATAGAAAAATTAGCCAGGCGTGGTGGTGCGCTCCTGTAGTCCCAGCTAACTGACTGAGGTGGGAGGATCATTTGAGCCCAGGAGTTTGAGGTTGCAGTGAGCTATGATGACGCCACTGCACGCTAGCCAGGGCAACAGAGCAAGACTCTGTTGCAAAAAACAAAACAAAACAAAGAATGTTATGGAACATGAAATATCCATGGCCTTCCAGAAAGTCTTTCACCATCCTTGAATAAAAATGACTCAGAATTGATGTCAGATTTTTTCATTGAGAAAGGACCTCAAGATATGATGCAGTTTTACTCTCGGGGTGGTTTAGGGAAATTAATATGCTTAGCAATTTGCTTAGCAAGTTGGCTGATACAGCCTGTGCTCCCCCCTTTCTTCTGTGGAAAATTCGTAGCTGGACTCGGAGCCCCTGGGCCATAAAATGAAGGGGTTAAGTGAGATGAACCCAGGAAGGGCCTTGAACTGTTTTTCCACTTGCATCAGTTCCTCGGTCTTGGCATTCTGCGAGGAACAGTGCCTGAGTGGTCCTCGCCGACGCAGCTTTGCACGGGATCATTTAAGAAACACCGGTACGGCACTTACCGTGTGCCAGCGATTGTTCTGAGCACTTTACAGTGTCGACGTACTTCTGTGTTACTTAAACATTTCAGGAAATCGTCCACCTTCCCGGTAGCACGAATGGGGCCGTGAGACCTGAGGGACGTGAACATTGACGGTCTGTGCCGAAGGAGGGGACCTTTCCTTCGGTGAGCAGCGCTCGAGCTGCCCAGACACATCTACCTTCTCACATCTGGCGCTTATCTCAGCCGCCACGAGCCGCGTGGACTAAAGCCCTGAGCAGAGCCCCACACTCCAGGCAGACGGGGGTGGAGCGCGGCTCAGTGGCTGCATCTGGACCTTCCCGGTGAACCTCCGGGGGGAGGCATCATTCTGCCTTCCACCTCCCGGTTTGCTTCCTGTCCCTCACGGGTCGGGCTTCAGGACCCCTTCTTGGTGGTCCCCAGGGCCATGGAGGAGTCAGCTAGCCCTGCAGTTAGAATGAGGCAGCTGCCAAGTTGCCAGGTTACCCCACGAACAACAAAACAAGGACCCCTATTGGGTAGCGCGGGCCTGTCGGAATTCTGGAGCCCACAGGAATGTTGTTTCCTGCCCCCCCTCCCCTGCTGGTGCAGGCAACCAGCCCAGGGCCTCCGCCCGCGTCCCAGAGACACGGCGGCCTGCTGTTTGGACCTCGCTGAAATCCAAGCTGGTTAACATCAGAGCCTGAGTCTGGGCGGAGACTCCCCTCCCGGCCCATTGGGAAGGGCGGGTGAGCCTCCGGACCGGGACCTTTCCAGCCAACTTCCTCAGCCCTCATCACGCTTCCTCATCACAAGTCCACAGGGCCTCTCTGTTGCCAGGTTGTGCAGGCAGCTCGGGGGGAATTTTGTCACCCAGTCATTCAGCAGACGTTTACTGATTGCCTCCGAAGTGCCAGGAGCCATGAGGATCCCCAGACACGAAAATCAAAACCATGGTTCTGATCTTAAGACACTGCAGCTTGTTTGGGCAGAGAGACAGTTTCACAAGGACGGCAGAATTAGGAGTTTGCACAGGCCGTTAGCGAACCGGGGCAGAGCGTCTACCCTGGAGGGGGTGCTGGGCTGAGCTCTGCAGGAGGCCGGGCGGGATGTTGCCACAAGAGCAGGGAAGAGTTGCTGCAAGACCCAGAAACAGGCCTGAGCACAGAAGGTCCCCAGGGGGCAGTCCATTTGGAATGGCTGTTGCTTATGCGGTGAATGGGGGATGGAGGAGTGAGACACGAAGCCGCTTCCCGCGAAGGTGCTGCTTTGATCCTGTGTGGTCGGAAGACACAGCAGAAGCCTGTCCATGGGTTTGCAACATGAAAGGTCCTCACCGTGCGTGACATGTGGGTTGCCAGAGGCTGCAGGACCAGGTGGAGGCCACTTCAGGGTGTGCGAGAAGTGAAGCGAACTGGTAGAGACAGGTGGAGAGGCCAGGAGAGAGGACGAGCAGGCTTTGTCAGGGGACGTTGCAGGTTTCGAGAGGGGAGGCTTTGTAGGGGTTTGGTGGCTTCTGGCTTGGGAAGCAGTGGGTTTATGGGAGGAATGGCAGATTCGAGGGTCGGAGGTGGTAGGTCGGGCTTTGACAGGTTGCATTTGTGAAGCCCGTTTGCGATGCCAGGGTCAGCTGGCTCCGGAGGGAGATGTGTCCAGATGTGAAGAGAAGGGGCAGGGCCTCTAGCCCCCTGAGCCTGTGACCACACACCATGCACAGGTGAGCCCCTAAAACGCGCCGTGGACAGCGTGGTCCGTGGGAGGCAGTCGCCCACCCTCCAGCCTGCCACGTGTGCTCTCGTGCTCACCACTCGGCTCTCCACTCCGGCCTGGCTGCAGTGTCGCCAGCTGTCCCCCTCCTCCAGCCCTTCCCGTCTCCCAGTGGCTCGGGCAGGACGCCGGCCTCCACCCTGGCCACACAACCTGCCTGTAGCTGCCGCCCTCGCTGCTGTGAGGCAGAGCTGGGACTTCAGACAGTCAAAAAAGAGCCCCTGGGTAATACCGACATTTAAGGGTCTTGCAGAATGCGATCACTCCTAACAAGTCAGCGAAGGAGAACAGGGGGCTGGGGATCCGAGTCTGTGCTTCCCAGCTAGTTGTCGTCATTCTTCTTGGTGATTTCTGCCTGTTCCTTGGTCTAGAAATTCTAAAAGTAGTTTTTACCATCAAAATAGACTAGCTTTGTGTTTTGTACCTTGGCTTGGGTGAACTAATTGCAGTTTGCCTGTTTCATTTGGCTAGCACAATGCCTGGAGTATAACAGACACTCAAACATTTGTTGAAAAAAAATGAATGAAAGTCACTGGATGCCTAACGTCACATAATTGTAATAGGGAAGGCCTGTGGTGGCAGCCTGCCCGCCCCAGGACTCTGCGCAGTGGCGTCTCCTGAAGTGCAGCTGGAGGAGTTCCCACATGTCCCTGTTTAGACGTCGGCAAGAGGCTGCTGGGAAATGAATTCCCACCTTTCCAAGGTGACTCAGATGGTAGTCATGCCATTTGTTCCAGCAGTGATTTTTCCAGCACCAACGGGGTGTCCTGCAATTCAGTTCAGCTCTGACACCAACTGCCCGGAGTTAGTGCAGACCCCACGAGTCAAGAGCCCAGCACCACAAAACTGTCCCCATTTCAGAGGTGAGCTAGAAGTCTTGCGTGTCCCCAGGTTACCTGCACTTCTGCCCGGCAGACTGCAGACTTGGGGGCTCCCATGTCTCTCTGCAGATTCAGTGACTCTCTAGAATGGACTCACAGAACTCAGGAAGGCACTGTTCTCAGGATTACTCTCAGAGGACAAAATTACAACAAATTTACAGATCCGAATTGGCTTTATTCACAATTCTAGAATCAGCAACACCTCATCCGTCAAGCAGCAAGTGTTCCCACGAGCTGAGCATGAGGTTGGCTCTACAGACAGGCTTTGGTTGTTTCAACGACACTTTTCTTGCAAGGTGAGAGAGGGAGGCAGAACAATAGAAGATCAGAGATTAGTTGACATCAGGTTACATAAGGCCACCTTTTGTGTGTGCGTCTAAGGATTAAAGCAGAGGCAACTTCGTTATAATGCCACAGATTGAAAGGTTTGAACAGCCCGTTTGGGAAATTGGCTGTTATCTCTCTCCTGATTTCTCTGAAGGTCAGATACAACTTAGTTGGGTTTGACGACACCTTTAGCCTGAGTGAGTCGATTTTGATTTTTCTGGTCTGTTGAACCTAGCGCAGGAATTGTGTCCAAAACAATGTCCTCCTATGATTTTTATTTAACATTATAGTTCAGTTACAAGGGATACAACCCAGGAATAGCCAAATGGAAGAGACACATAGGGCATGGTTGAACGCAACTCTTTATGAATAACAAGACACTCCTATCACTTGGAAACTGAGGGTTTTAGGAGCTTTGAGCCAGGAACCAGGGGCAGGACAAATGTATGTTTTTTATTATACCATAGTAATAGGAACATATTTTGGCAGACTCAAGAGTGGTTGCTCCTTTAATCTCAGTTCACATCAGAGGGACTTTTCCTAGCCTTCTGGAGTCTTTCACGAGAACCCGTTCTATAGGTGGATGGAGTCTGCCCTCCCCCCGCCCACCGCCCCCGTCCTCCAGAGTATTTGACAGTTTGAAATATTTTGGGCCCCACATTTTCTTTGTCTAAAAAGATGGAAAGAACAGCCTCTGGAGTGTGGGTGCTGGAGGGTGGCTGTGTTGTTAGGACCTGCCGGGAGCGAGGGATTGGACTAAGCCCCGCCCTGCCTGGCGTTAGCTGTGTCATTCGGGCAGGTCTTTTGTTTTTTTTCTTTGTTTGTTTACAGCAGCTTTATTCGTAATTGCCAAAATGTGGAAGGAACCAAGAAGTCCTTTAATAGGTGCATGGATAAAGGGATATATTCAGACAATGGAATATTATGCAGCACTAAAAAGAAATAGCTATCAGTCCATCACAAGAAATGGGGGAATGCAAATGCATATTAATGAGTGAAATAAGCCAATCTGAAATGGCTACATACTGTACGATTTCAACTACATGACTTTCTGAAAAAGCAAAACTAGGAACAGTAAAAAGATCAGTGGTTACTATGGGTTAGAAGAGAAGGAAGGATGAATAGGTGAACACAAAGAATTTGTAAGGCAGTGAACTATTCTGTATAATACAGTAATAGTGGATACATGTCATTATACATTTGTGAAAACCCGTGCAATGTATAACACCAAGAGTAAACCCTAGAGTAAACTGTGGACTTAGAGCCGTAATGGTCTGTCAGTGTGGGTTCGTCAGCTGTAGCAAATGTACCAGTCTGTTGCTGGATGTGCATAGTGGGGGAAGATGAGTGGAGGCAGAGGTATATGGGAACTCAGTACTTTCTGCTCTATTGCTGTGAACTTAAAACTGTTCTAAAAAATAAAGTCTATTTTTTTTTAAAGTTATCTAAGGTCAATGCAGTAATACTGAAAAATTACATTTTTAAAATCAGTTATAAAGTAACGAGAGTTAATGACATTTTTCTTGATTGTGCAATAACGTTGAAACTCTTGAAACATAAATATATTCAAAACAAAAATGATAAATCGCTTTGGTGACATCCAGTAGAGTAAGTTTGATTGGCTGAATAAAGTGACCACATTTTCCTCTTCGTTTTCAAATGCCTCTGTATCATGACATTGTTGGCAGAGATGGAACAAGAAAGAGAGAAGGAGGAAAAGAAACTAGTGTGATGGAAGAAAAGAAATGTTACAGAATGAGGGTTACAGACGAAGTAAAACGAAAAATAAGAGGCATATATCACACAGAGGTCATTGAGAGGACGTGTTAACAAAAAGTGAATCCTGAGGAAGTTGGCAATAATAATAAACAAGCCATTGACATTTTACCAATTAATAAATGGTTCCATTCACTTCTTCTGATTAAGGTATGTTTTTCTAAGAAATAAAAGGTAATGAGAAAAAAACAATCATAATAATTGAGAAAATACTATGTAATTGTTTTGTATAGAAATGGCAGCTTAGTGAAAACAATGTTCAAAAATGCTTTTCGAGAATTATGAATATAATTAAATGTTCTGTAGTTGTCAGGCACTGGGGACATCTTGTCCTCCAAGTGCAATTCTAAAAAACGTAGATAAGCCACAGGTGCGAATGCATCAGCTGAATGTGTGACTACTTCTGATGAATCCACAATCATTTTCTTCTTAAACAGAGGGCAGGTCTTTGATCTCCTGAGACCGGAGACCCGTTTCCAAACGTGGAAGGAGCCTGAGGGTGCCTTTCTCATCCCCCACTGCAAGGGCCAGTGCTGTAGCCTATCAAAGAATCAGCCTCTCTGAGCCACCAGCCCCAGGGCTGGGCTTTGGATTGTGTGGCGGTGACTACTCTGTTCTCATCTTAATCCCGACAAGCCTGTTCTGCCGCTCTCTGTCCCGCAGTTGGACTGGTGAGGGGAGCTGAGGAAGCGTCATAGCCGTGCGTGTGATGGTCTCTCACCTGAGGGTCCTCCGAGGCTTCCTTCAGCGCCCTGCGCTCCCCGACGCCCAGGTGGAGGGTGGCAGGTGCCGCCTCCTCTCACCTGCCCCGAGCTTGGGCGGAGACAAGCCTCACCCTTTCTCTGTGCTGTGATAAAGACTTCTGGGCAGAGAGGAAAGCAAGGTCCCCTGCCCGCCCCAACAGAGAAAAGCCCTTTTCTGCAATCTTTTTAATGTGAAAGTTACTGCCACCAAAAAACTCAAGAATACTCCCTGTGACAGGCCTGTGGCTTGTCTGTCAGAAACAGTAGAGAGGGTAGCTTCAGAGGCCGATTTCCCGTGACTGCAAGTGCAGAGTCCAGCCGACGCGCTCCCGGGGCGTCCTCCCTCCGGCCGAGGGCTCGGGGCCATCGCCTTTAACACGGTGGACCCCGTTGGGCGCTTTTCCAGCCGAGACCTGAAAGGTCCTTCTCTCATATGGTTTGGGCTCTGTAAGGAATTTGAATGCCAAGGTAGAATTTCCTCGGGAACTTTATAAACCTTTTGAAACCATTTATGAGGCATTTGAAGGGGGTGCAGGACGGTGGGGGAGATGGATACCTTGTCTTCACTCCCCCTTCCTGGGTTCGATTTTGTGCCCGTCCTTGTCGTGGAGGCTCGTGTGTGTTACCCCTGCCCTGCAGCGTCAGAGGAGCTTCCAAATCCCCCCCCACTCCGCTCTAGTCCATCTTGGGCACTGTTTTTTCCTAGACGCTGGCTCTGACCCTGTCACTTCTGTCCTGTCACTGGCCACTGGGAGCAAGACAGGCTTGGCGTGTCCTCCTGCCCATCCGTCAGGATCCCTCGCTCAGCTCCAGCCACCCCGGCATGCCTGCATTCCATCCCTTCGCATACGCACCGCAGCACCACGGCAGCACCCCCGGCAGTGCTGGGTGCAGAACTGACTCGGGTGGAGCGAGCGGCTCTCCCGCCTCTGTGCCTTTCCTTGGGCTGGTCCGTCACAAACCGTCACTTGTGTGCTACCAGCCTTCATGGCCATGCTTAAGGTGACCTCCTCCAGAGCTCCTTCCCTTGATCAAAATGCATCACTTTCTGCCCCTCGACTCTTGAAGCCCTTTATGTGACAGTGTATGGATTAGAGTGACCATGGACATGCTCTGTTTGTCCATGCTCTAAAGTTCTGGAAGGCAGGGGCCAGGGTTTTCCCTACCACCTGCAAGAGGGGCCAGCAAGAGCTGCTCAATCAGTATTTGCTGCATACACAGATAGTCTTCTGGGCAAGGGGAACTGTGTCTTCCTTACCTTTGGGTCTACCATGGCATCTTCACATTGAAAACAGATCCATAAATGTCTTTTTAGATTGTTCATTGCAATAGAGTTCATGTGCTACGACCTTTGCAGGAACATCCTTTTACAGGTGAAAGTCCAGGTATGCCACACTGCAGGTAGACACTGGAGCTATATCCATGCCCATTTCCAAACCATCAAATCATGTCACTGTTTTCTCAGGTTTGTGAAAGGTGACATATGAAAAGTCCCACAAAAACACATGTGCATAGACACACTAACAGTGGTGGTGGTGGTGATGTTTTTTAATATTGAGCCACATTATAGGAAAAAAAATTGAAGTCAACTCTGGCTCTGAACCCTGGAATGTATATTGCTATACTCATAATGATTTTCCCTCCTGGTCTGAAATTCTTTCCTTCTTTCCATGAACACTGTTTTATATATGCGTGTCTTGTCTCCATGGATGCCAGAGACCAGGTTTTAAATTTTAAAAAGTCTTACCTAAACTAGGTTTCAATACTTGCTGAGTGATTGAGTTATTATTCTACGGGAAAATGAAAGAACTGTCAGCACGCAAGCTGTTTGTTTGGTCTTTTGGGTTATTTGTATTTTACAAGTGAGCATTCATTTCTCTCTGGGTTTGACCTCTTTTCCAGGGAGGTGCCCCTGAAGGATGCTAAGGAATATGCTGAATCCATAGGTGCCATCGTGGTGGAAACAAGCGCAAAAAATGCTATTAATATCGAAGAGCTCTTTCAAGGAATCAGTAAGTACATGAAATTGTGTTTTCAGCCTAGCTGGCATTTTTATGCTTTGGGGATTCAAAGGGTAAAATTACAGAGCCCTAAGTAGAACTTTTCTCTGTGCTAATTTATGGATGCCATGGATCTAAAATCTACACCTGTGTCCTTATTCATTCTCACTTCGATTATCCTCTGAATTCTAAATTTCCATAACTCTGCTGCAACCTGTTTACTCTCTGCTGTGTGAATTAAAATGAAATCTTCCTGTTGCAAAAATAAAATTTATTTTAATTAAAGGTTATGCTGTAGCATTTTTTTTTTTTTTTTTTTTTTTGAGACAGAGTCTCACTCTGTTGCCCTGGCTAGAGTGAGTGCCGTGGCATCAGCCTAGCTCACAGCAACCTCAAACTCCTGAGCTTAAGAGATCCTACTGCCTCAGCCTCCCAAGTAGCTTGGACTACAGGCATGTGCCACCATGCCCGGCTAATTTTTTCTATATATTTTTAGTTGTTCAGATAATTTCTTTCTATTTTTTTTAGTAGAGACTCAGTCTCGCTCTTGGTCAGGCTGGTCTCAAACTCCGGAGCTCAAACAATCCGCCCGCCTCGGCCTCCCAGAGAGCTAGGATTACAGGCGTGAGCCACCGTGCCCGGCCTATGCTGTAGCATTTTGTGTTAGCGTGTTGAGGGGGGAGAGAGAAAGTAGACAAGGTGTAGAGCTCCTGGTCACTGTTAACTGAACGGCTCTAGGCAATCGGAGTCAGCTTCATTCCTCCTGGCCCGAAAGGGGCAGCTGGGTGGAGGGTTGATTTGTAAAGATTTTCCTCATTTCTAATAAGCTAATTAATAGAAGTGACAGCTTCCTTCTCCAGCCCCAGTTCTGGGTCACGTTATGCTTCACATTACGTTTGCCAGTTCCCCAAATGACCTTATCAAAGAGCTGTTTCTCAGCTGATGGCCTCACTAACACTCCTCTCTGCAGCTGGGAGGCTTCCAACTCGCCAGATTTCACCTTTATAAATTCTCTGCTCGTGTCCTTCTGTTCTGGGTCCTGCCAGAGAAGTCCCTGCTGACAGTCGGCCGGGGAAACTGTGCTCCGAGCCGCCCTCGGGAAAGTCCGATCAGAGCAAAACCAGGGACGTTGGGAACAGCACACGTGTTGGGTGGAACACCGGCACGGACGTTCCTGGGGGAGCCACCTTAGGGAAACCCTGAACAGTCAGCAGTTGTCCTCAAAAATCTTGGCCCCAGACAATTCCAGAAGGGAAAATGGTGGTTTGATCTCTTCTGCCTGAGGTCATTGTTGGCAAAGTTCTCAAAGTCTGAAGGGCCCAGGCTTCCCAGAACAGATGTGAGTTCCCTTTAACTGGTTTGGGTCCATTATGTTAGACTCTGAGAACCCACAGCAGGGAATCTTTAGTTTGTTTATGTTGGCTTGATGGAAAATTCATCAGAGATGGGGAACTCTGACCTGCCTTACTTCCTTGCTGCAGAAATGTGCAAAAGAATGGCTCTGAGCCTTCCCCGCTCATTGGCATCCTGGCCCCTTCCCTTCCCTCCACCTGCGTTAGGTTTTTTTTTTTTTCTTGCTATTATTTCACTCTCTCAACAGAATAGTGTCCTTCAAGCTCGTTGCCCCGCGGAGTTGAACTCCAGAGTGCCAGGGCTATAATTTTATGTGAGAAACTCCCCATCTTCACATTCCTCCTTCCTCATCATGGGCAGAGGGGGCAGATGCTCTCTGGAGTTGTGTCACTCTGGGTGACATCTGAGTTTGGCTGGAACTCACTGCATTAGCCCCATATCTCCTAGATCAAACCCACTCTTTCCCGGTGGTGCCGGCCTTCTCTGGTGGTTCGGCTGTGAAACATTCTGCTTTTACCGGTGGTTTCACTGAACGAAGCCAGGCAGCTCCTGAGGACTGTTGCTTTAACACCTTGTGTCCTTTAGCTCCTTGTGTGTTTTAGAACCCTCTGCTCAGCACCCGCTTTCTGGCCCTGGAAGGCAGGCAGCAGCGGTTGCAGGAAGAAGCCTGGTGCCTTGTATGCCTGAATTCCGCTTGAGATTTCTGCACCAGCGAGTAGACTTTCTGGGGCTTATGAAAGTCATTATTAAGATAAAATATAAATTAAGGACCTCAAAGAGAACAAGCCTAAGCAGGAAGTACTGTATTAATATCTTAGCTTTAAAGATCATTTCTTTGAATGGTTCAGCCAGTGTAAATCCCTTCCTGTGTGTGAGGTCTTTGTGGCTCACAGTGGTGGGGATTTTGAATAATTAATTCCTCAGATCCTAGTGGTCTGCTTCATTTAGGGGAAAACAAGCACTTTGCCTAAAGCATGAGGTAATCATGGCTTCCAAGTAATTAATTTCTATATAAGCCATCGAAGACCTGTATCGCCTCATCTTCCATGTCAAATAAACCATGTTTCTGTTTCATTATGCTTTAGTTACAATTGCCTTAACAAAGAAAGCTTGTAAACACACAGCCGTGGCAAAATCTCCATCCACCCATCCATCCATCTACACCTGTAAGCTCTGGTACCCTCTTTTCACCTCTGACTCCTTCAGGTGAATTTCTTCAGAACAGAGTTCTGTAGCCTGAATGCAGGTTAATTTAAAACACGATTGCAAGTACACCTAAACACACTGCAGCAGACTTCTCATTTATTTTCCTTTTCCCTGTTCCTACTTATGTTACACACGCTCCTCCCTGAGCTTAAAATAGAAGTAGATATTGCTGACACCTATGCTCCCCAAAGCAATGTTCCAGAGACAAATATGCCTAAAGAAAAGATGTAATAAAAAGTCAAGAAGGAGTAGCGAGAATAAAAGCCCTTTAAAAAGGTATGCATAAACAAAGTTAATTCACGTTGGCTTGGATGGAGAGACAAATGTTTCTCGTTTACATTCCCAGAGTGTTCATAAACCAGAGATGAGACAACTGTGTTTTCTGAGCATGAGCTAATACATTTTCTAACTGGAGACTGTTTACCAAAATAATATATCTATTTAAAAGCTGAAGCTACCCTGTAAAGGATTTAGCTGCTACTCTCTTTTGGATAGTGATCTGCACACAGCCTGACCTCATATAATACATTATCCTTTGGTTGGTATTCCTCTAGGTACCCCCCACCGCCTTTTGTTTTTGAGAGACAGGGTCTCACCTTGTTGCCCAGGCTAGACTTGAACTTCTGGGCTCAAGCAATTCTCCAGCCTCAGCCTCCCAAGTAGCTGGGACTATAGGCGCATGCCACCAAGCCTTGCTAATTTTTTCTATTTTTAGTAGAGACGGGGGTCTCGCTCTTGCTCAGGCTGGTCTTGAACTCCTGAGCTCAAGAGATCCTGCTGCCTCGGCCTCCCAGAGTGCTAGGATTACAAGCGTGAGCCACCGCGCCTCGCCCCTTCCACGTATTTCTACCCAGGGTTTGTTCATTTTTCTTTCTTGAGTTTTTGTACCTTTAATTTGAACATTAAAGGTTTTCTCTTTGAATTAAAATATAGAAAGTTCTTGCCCCCCAGAAGAATTGCACATTTGGAATTTTAAAGTGGTATGTGAAAACACAAAAAATATTCTGTTTATATACTAGTGTCACAGACCAAAAACAAAAAAGCTCCATGGCTTTCCGTGTGACCTGCCTTCGCCGCCCTCCTCTGCGTGGCGTGGCGGGAAGGGCTGCATTTGTGATGTCAGGGCTTGCTCCCTGGCACACGCGCCTGTTCCGCCCTGTGCCGACGCCCCTCCTTTCCTCTCTGCAAACCTCATCCCTTCAAGGCCCAGTTCCAGTCTTTTCCGTCGTGACGTCATCTGCTCCAACTTTCACTGATGGTTTCTGCCTTTAACTTGAAATTACTTAAGGTTTGTTCTGTCATTTTGACGTTCAGACATATTCTACCTTTAAATGACTCACCAGGTGTTTCAGGTATGTATCTCTTCTTCCAGCAGTGCCGCAAGTTCTCTGGGAGCAGAAGTCCTGGTCTTTCATATTCCCCTGAAGCTGAGATTAGTAAATAATATTTATAGGACTAAATTCAGGGTTTTCACTTTGCGTCTCCAGCTTCATCTCATGCTGTCCCAGGAGATGGTGTTTCGGTGGGTTCACTGGATCAAGTGAAATGTAATCACTTTTCTATGGACTGAAGGTTGAATAACACCAGCACGTTGGACAGTGTCTCTTGATCTGTTTATGTACTGTGCTTGTTTATGGATTAGGTGCCGTGCTAGACACCGGGAATACACGGTGAGCAAACACACCGATGGTTGGGAGGGGGAGATTGCCCGTAGACACAGAGTCAAATCCGTGTATAATTTACACGTTGTAAAAAATGGTAGGAACAAAGAACAGGACTGTGAGAGATTATGATGGGGGGTCAGATTGGGTAGGGAAGGCCTCCCCAAGGGAATGATTTTAATGAAAAATGACAAAGGCCAGCGTGCGCAGAGTTCAAGAGGAGCTGTTAGCAGAGAGGAGCGCAGACACTCATTCCTGGGCAGGAGCTGGTGTGCTTTTCGGAAGAGCCAGGAGGGTGGGAGACTGAGGTCAGAGACTGAGCAGGGCCTGGTGATGGGAAGAGGGTGACATTCTGAAAGCAGGTGGAAGCCCCTTGGGCATTTTAAGCAAGGGTGTGGCATATCCAGTTTACACTTACAAAAAGATCACACTCAGGAGGAGGAACATCTGGGCGTGGCCCAACCAATTGGTATGTGATTGTGGTAATGCAGGAGGGAGGAGGCTGGGACTAGCGTGAAAGAAGTGGAAGTGATTTTAAAATCTTCTGGCGGGGTGCAGTGCCTATAGTCTCAGCACTTTGGGAGGTTGAGCCAGGAGGATCACTTGAGGCCAGGAGTTGGAGACCAACCTGGGCAACATAGCCAGACCCCTTCTATACAAAAAATAAAAAAATTGGCCAGGTATGGTGGTGTGCACTTGTGGTCCCAGCTACTCAGGAGGATAGCTTGAGCCCAGGAGTTTGAGGCTACAGTGAGCTATGATCACGACAGTGCACTCCAGCCTGGGTGACAGAGTGAGACCCTGTCTCAAAAAAAAAAGAAAGAAAAGAAGAGAAGAGAGAAAAGAAAAGGAGAGAAGAGGAGGAAGAAGAGGGGGAAGAGGGGGAGGGGAAGAGGAAGAGGAAAGGGATTTTCTGGAATAAGGACCAGTAACACCGGGCTTGGGTTGGAGATGGGGAATGAGGAAGAGAATGGTGCAGAGAATCACTCCCAGGTTTTGTTTCCTGGAATGAGGAAGACTGGCATAGGAGCAAGTTCTCTGGGGCTGGATTTGGTTGAACTTAACAGACAGGATTCTGGATTGCAAGAACCCAAGTTTTGGTTTGTGAATTTTCATTATTCAACTCAAATACCTTTTTAAAATGATTGATTGATGGATTCACAAGGTCTCACTCTGTCACCCAGGCTGGAGTGCAGTGGTATCATCATAGCTCCCTGCAGCCTCCAACTCCTGGGCTAAGCAATCCTCCCGCCTTGGCCTCCCACTTCCAGTGAGCTGTCACCTCCTGCCAGGTGTCTTCTGACAGTTTCTCTTTCCGTCTTTGCTTCCTACCTCTCCGCTGCACGCTTAAGGCTCTCCTCCTCCTGGCCTGGGCTTTACAAGCCTCCTGACGGAATGTGCGTCGTGCCTGCTAATCCAACAGCTCATTGCTCACACCCCCTCTTTATCGTAACGGTCAAGGTCTTCTAGTCATTCTGATATAGTCTTCTTTACGGCAGCAAAAGGACAGTTACAGGGAGTAACCTCGAGTGGCACGCATGCCCCCCCAGTCTGCATTCTTGGGGTGGTGTCATGATGGTGAGTCACTGCAGTGTTCCACAGACCCCCTTTCTACATGGCGAGTCTTGGGGGTCATTGTCACCGGTAAATACCGCCAAGTCCTAGCAAACTTGGCCAGTTTACTAATCTGGATGATTCAGAAAATCAGGATCAAGAAATGGAAGTTCCATAGCAACTGCCAGCACTGCTAACGCCAAACAAAGACAGCCAGGACAAGTGAACCCTGGGACTGAATGAAAGGAGGGAAGAATACAAACGGCAAAATTGTTAGGGAGGGACTGAAGCTGGTGCAGGAAGTGGCTGGCCTGCCTCACCGGGAAAGGGAACAGCTGCAGCTAAGCTTGCTGTTTTATTTTTGTTGTCTGTAAGTGCATTGCAGCCATGATAAAATTTATAGCTTGCAATTTGTTTTCACATACTGCTGCGTTCCTGAGAAACCATTTATAAAACCTGCTTTTTCTCTAGTCTGTCAACTTCAGGAAAACTGAACTTCCAAAAAAAAAAGTCTTTTTGACTTCTCCTGAACAGAACGTTACACAATCCAAGCCATATTAAAATAAATACTCTAGCCTGGAATTTATGCTCAAGGACAACTGGTTATGGAGGTTGTGTACTTAGAGCACATTTTGTAAGAGTGGAAACATGCAGAGGATGCGCAGAGCCTCTTCAGATGCTTGTATTTATATTTTTGTCCTGCTCTATGTCGGTGTAAATAATCCTGATTCAACAGTGTTCAAGGCGATTGGTACAAAATGCCACGGCCACTTTCCAAAACCATTCTTTTGTGTAAGTACATTTAACCTTTCAGTAAGTTCCGAATACCCCAGGCCACAGATCGGAGCTCATGTACTGGTTTCACGCTCTTTCTTCCTTCTTTGTTCCAAAGGTGCTTGCCTCATGCTCACTCCCTGGCTTTCCTCTGTCTCTGGTTTAAAGTGGAAGTACTTCCTTTCTTCTCACGTCGTTTCAAGTTGCAACGTGTGTGACTCATCCCAGGCTGAGAGTTTTGTAGATGAGCAGGGTGGGTCCCCAGCTACTAGCTGAACCCTGAGAATCGACTGTGGCCGTAGCCATGAACACTGGCCCTTGTCGCCATGCAAAACCCACTGAGCCAGGACAGGGACCAGGACCGGTGGCCACGCCCCTCGGTCATTAGCTCCTCCCATATAGTCGTGGCCCTGTATATATTGCATGCTGGCGAATTCCTTTCTCGTATGCTTTCTACCTTATTTTTTAAAATTGTATTGCAAATCTCTGTATCGTCCCAGTTTTAGTAAATGTGCTGCCAAAGCGAGCACATCATACTCTTTTCATAGGTGAGGCGAGGAAGGCTCGGAGATTTTAAGCAATTTGCCCGAGCTCGCTGAACCGGAACATTGACTCTCTCAAGTCTCAGAAAGAGAAAGATGAAGTCTGAGGAAACCACGGTGATTCTGTCTTTGAGAAATGTTTTATTCTAATAAGTAAGATTTGGGATATTCTGCAGATAAAAGAACCTGGCAGCCCCGAGAAGACAAGAACGCAAAGGGCGCAGTTGCTAGGGAGGTGAATCACGGAAGCCCGAGAAGCCGGGCTCAACAACCGACGCAAAGTGCTGGGGAGAGTTTGAAACGTGTGAGGGGGCGTCTGCTTGAGATGGGACCCGGCCTTCCTCAGTTTCGCATCCCGGACCTTGTCGCTCACTGTCTGCTTAGGAAGGAATGAGAGGCAGGAAGGAGGGAGGCAGGGTGTGGACTGGCCTCCCTGGCATCCTGTTTTGCTCTTTATATGCGCTTTGTTTCTAGGCATTCACTGCTTTTGTTGCTTTAATGGATATCTTATATACAAACCTTTTCCTTAATTTGGGTACTTTTCGTAGGAAAAAAATCATGAAAATTTAAGAGGCATGGGAAGTCAGTCATGTAAAGGAGGGATGAAAGACTACTGCCATTTTGCTAACAGTACAGTTAACATAAGAACTCTATACTGATTAGTACGCAGTTCTCGTCTCTTCTTTAACTAGGGCAACAACTGTACCAATCAGAATTATAATTTTATCCAAAAATGTTTCAGGTACAGAAGCAAAAGTCCCTATTGCAGTGTGTAACACATTCAGGAGGCACCTGAAATATTACTGATTTAAATAGTGATGTAACTTGACACTGTGATCCCGCCAATATTTCATTGCTGTGCTCATCACTTTCTCTTAACTGACACTTTATTGGCAAGGTCTGACTTGAATAAATCTTTGAAGAACACTGTTGGTCGTGGAGGACTTCCTTGTCAATGTAATCACACAAGGTGGACAAAATAGAAGAGGCATTTTTTTTATTTCTTTTTAATGGTGACAAATTAAAAAAATAGCATGTCCAGAAGAGGAACATACAAAGTTACCGTCTCGTTTGCTTTTGGATTAAGACTGAACTGTTTTGAGAATGGCCTGCAAATGTTTGTAGATGCCCATTGGCTGCACAAATGGCAAGAACCATAGCTGTAGAACTTAACTACAGATTTGTTCATTTGCTCTATCGTCAGATAAAGATCTCTGCTATTAACGTTGAATTCTGGGTAAATGCCAGTGATCTTAATCTTCGTGCTTGAGCTTTGAGGCATGACCATACCATCCAGTCTACACAATGAATGCATTAATACTTTGTAATCAACTCTTCCTGCCCCTTGTGGAAATGCACCTATGCCAGGGTATTTTGACTCTATATGGTCCTTAAGTAACATCCGCTTGTATGAAAAGACTTTGTCTTTGGAACCAGTTTCCCCTCCATTTCTCATTACTGCTTACTTAGTGAACTAATATACTAATTAGCCAGTTTTCTAAAAATCCTCATTTTAGAGCTAGTGTTTCATGCCTTTTTCAAAGAGAAGAGAAAAGTGGGGTAGAGAACTAATGTGCTGCAGGAGGAGGAACACAGGACTTGGGATCCATCAGAAAGTCAAGACGTAGGTTACAATCAAAGAACCAAACGGCTTATTATTGATGTGCCCATTAGCAAAGCGCCTTCATTCTGCATTACAGTAAAGTGGTGATCACAACGGCCGTGACGCCAGCTTCACAGGGTTGGGTGAGGACGGTATCTGCGAAAATCTTTGAAAACTTGAGGTTCTAAGGTTGTTATTTCCAGATTCCATTGTTTTTTTTTTTTTAAAAAAAAAGCTTTACTGAGATAAAATTCACATGCTTAATACATTTCACCCATTTCAAGCGTACACTTCAGTGGTTTTTAGTGTATTCACAGATACGTGCAACCATCGCACAGTCAATTTTAGAATATTTTTATCATCTCAAAAAGAAACCCATAGCCTTTAGTTATCACTTCCTGGCCCCCTCCACTGCCTTTTTAATTTTTATTTTGTGTTTATTTATAGAGACTCTAGGATAATTTTTTAAACTAAATTGAGTAAAAATAAGATTACTTGTGGACAACATGAGAATACTATGAAGAGCGAACTGTAGGGCTTCCCAGTTAATGATCTAAGTGCGTTGGCAGGATGAGGGATGATGAGCTAAGTGTTAATAAATGTTACTACTAGGAAGAGTGCAATTCCCAGTCGTGTCTATTTTAAGAAGCAGAAAAGATGGCGAGTACTCGCTGTTACTATCACACTGAAGTCGCGGACACGCCCCGCACGCAGGCTGCGGAGGAGCGGCTGCCGGCATGAGCGGAGAGGGTGGGCGGCACTGCCCACCAGAAGCAGGTCTTCCCAGCCCGGAAATCCACACTGTACTTTCTTACCTGTCCCTCAGCTTTATAAACATGAAATGACTTCATGCAGCAGAGCTGGGAAGGAAAGAGGCCGGCTGGATGGAAGAGAAGAAGGAAGGGAGGGAGGGAAGGAGAAAGGAGCCACTCTGGGAGCTCCTCTCATACTTTGTACAACCCAAACATTAAGTTGACGAGTTGAAACAGGGTGAAAATCTGCACGCGTGGTGTTGACTGGGGAAAAGGAACTCAACCGTGGCCTCCTTTCTCTTCCAGGCCGCCAGATCCCACCCTTGGACCCCCATGAAAACGGAAACAGTGGGACGATCAGAATCGTGAAGCCAGGCACGCAAGCCAGCCGGCGGTGTTGTTAACCCAAGGGCCACGGTGCTGGAAGAAGCCAGAGCCCACGTCCCTGGGCACTGCTGAAGGACCCCACGCTCGGTGGCCTGCACCTCACTTTGAGAAGAGTGAGCACCCTGGCTTTGCATCCTGGAAGCTCTGCTGGAGCAGAGAAGGAAATGCCCCCCGAAAAGGAATTTGGAAAACTCTGGAAAAACCCACCATACCGTCACAAAATGGTCTTTAGTGCGTGAAATGCACATGGGAGGAATTGTACTTATTAGGTAATAAGTATAGTTGCAATTTTGTTAAAAACCTTAAAAAATTCTTGGATTTGTACAAAAGTCTTGCTGCCTTATGTGTATGGGATTCTAACGTGGTGTTCCACTCGGATTTCCTGTTTACCTAGCCAAACTTCAGTAACTTCTTCAGTGCCATTGCCTTTGTGACCTAACCGACCTTCACTGGAGGGAAATTTAATTTAGAAGGTTAGTTTTTAGCTAGCTTTGGAAGTAAGCCTTTATTTATTACTTTTCTGAAGGAAATCAGAGAAGTGTAATTGGACCATTGCTCAGACTGAGACTGGAGCTATTATAAAAAAGGAGAGAGATGTATTAGAAACTGTTGTCTACATCTCTTTTAATTGGTGAACATTTTTCTAAGTTTTAGCCATATATAAACAAACCAAATTGGACTAAATAAAATATTGCATATAATTCTGGGATTGGGGAGCTAGTTCGAAAGAGTCATTTAACAATGACTATGTAAGTGGTGATAAATGCAGGCTATAAGTATTATTCAAGAAACCACCTGACATGCATCACCATCACACTAATAAATTCCTACTCTCTTAGGTAAGTTTATGCACTTAGTATTATTTTACTAAGAGAATAATCATGGTGTTATATCTAGGGAAATAAATTAACTGGAATTATTAATAAATGTAATGTTTGAGTCTAAAACTTTAGACTTAGTTTGAGTCTAAATCTTAGAAGGGCAAACTTCTAATAATAGCAATTAGTACTAGATTACAGGAAAGCCAGCCAGAGGAAGTATCAGCACCTTAAAATCCTATACCCAGAAAACTGCAAAATCAGAGAAGGCATTTTAGATGTTGCCAGGCTGAGGGAGAGGTCTGGGCCCGGAGTGCAGTGAACTGAGGATGGGCTTCCATGAGAACCTTCCCTTTCGGATTCCCCGTCTGTTTGGTTAGTTAAAGATGTCTAAGTCCAAAGGTGGTAAGGAAAGAAAAAGCATGGAAAGGAAGAAAAGCGATTTCCGTTGAAAATTCAAATCCTATTACCATTCTAACTTTCATGAAAACTTGGGACCAAGAAGCAGTTGATCTCCTGTCAGGGCCCATGCTGGGAGGCAGTTCTTAAAGGCTGTTAGGATCAGTGCTCAGTGACGCTCATCAGCTGTGTGCTAACAGGGGCCAGCCGGCACCTGCTTTGCCATGACCAGTCAGGGGCCAGCAAACCTTCGCTGACAGCCTGCGACATGAAAGTCAGGAAGAGCTCGTGAGCTGATTAAAGACCCAGCACTTAACTCAGCAGGAGCTGGGGCCGTGGAGCTGTCGGGGCTGTGCCCACCAGGCTCTTGACAGGCAAAAGACACAGTCGGTGCCATCAACAAAAGGGGAGGGTTCTGGAGAGACCAGAGCCAGGTTTACACTTTCTTTATGTTGACTGTAACCAAGGAAACAGGGCCAGGTTGAAATACAGGTCCATGTCTTTCAACTCAAAAATGTGCTATCAAATTGCTGTTCTTCCTGCTTCACCCACTTGTGAGCATTGATTGACAATCTTAGGATGTGAAGGCTGGAAAACATTTATTTTGTTTCAAGAATTCCACTTGGCTCTCCCAGACAGGTAGCTCCAAAAACTGCTGGCAAGTGGCATTTGGATGTCCTAGCAGGGCCTTTCCAAGGATTTTTAGGGTTTTTTTTCCAACATTATCCACATTATTGGCTTGACATGATTCTGCTTTGAAGGCCAAGAAATAATCTTACCTCTTGCCAAAGGTAAAAAAATTTGAGTTGAAAATTGAAGTGACCTCTATCCAGGCGACATTCAGACTTATTTTTGAACCTTTCCTCTTCCAGCTTTCCCTAAGAACCTGGGTTTATCTCCCCACAGCTGCTCGGGTTTCCCAGCTAAGGTGGTAGGCATCCCAGCAGAGAGTTTCGCAGCTTCTGGCTGAGTTTGCAGTGGTCGTATTTTGCATAAAATGTCCAGTCTTAACCATATGTAGTGAGCTACCCGCTAATGAGCCCACGGTTTTATTTCAGAAGCACATGCGGGTGTGAAGCCACTCTTTTCCCTTTCTGTATTGCCTTAGCTATTCAAGCCAGTCAGAGGACAAAAAATACATACATGCATCATCACCTCTCGCAGCAGTCAGCCACGAGGGCAGATCACACTTGGACATGCAAGTATTCACACAGACATGGAGCCTTCTCTGAAGACAGATGCTCAGGCCTTGTCCACAAGGAGGTTTTCCTACTGTGCTTTATTTTTAGCTTGAAATTACTTTCTGGCTACTCTAATAATTGAACCATAACCACGTAATATTATGTAAAGACCTGGAAATTACCGTTGCTAAAAAATTTTAAATAGTTTCATGTGCTGTAGCATCCTTGACATCATTTTCCAAAATTTGCTCCTTTTCCCTTGTTTTCTTTCATGTGTGTGTAAATGTGTAAATATGATTATATATTTGTTGTGCTGATGTGTAATCCATTCCACTGGCTGGGTTTGGCTCATGGCTGTATGCTATATAAGGTAGGCATGGACTCTCAGAGGGACGATTTCCCAGTGGAAATCTCTAGAATGGAGTCATGCAAACATTTTAAAACATTTTATGTAGGTACGTAATTGACTTGCCATTTTATGGTTAAATACGGTACGTTAAAGTGCTGAACATGACTTTACCTTGCAGACTAAAAGGTTGGAAACCTAAAACTAACTTTTACCCAACAAAAAGGGCTGTGCCCCGCTGAAAACTGAGTTCATTTTCTGAGGGAGGTTTGGACAACTGAAATATTTCCTTTACAATCAAGGATTTTGTCATGTGATGACAGAAATTGAGCTTCCTTTTTTTCTTTGTTTTTTTTTTTTGTGTGTGTGTGGGTTCTACTTCCCACTGCTCTGTGACGCTCTTGGCAAGTCCAGCGATGAGCTAGCTTATGAACTACAGGACTCCGAGCTGTGTTCAGACCTATTAGGTTTCAAGTTTACTCTTTTAACATCATTGTTGAAACCACACCCAGTAATTCAATGGCGCTGCTCCCTTGTGCAAACTGTTCCCTTTTCTTGTGTTTTTGTAAAGGGCTTCCGTCTGGGCTGGACCCAGTTCTTGCACATAAAAGACGCTGCTGCAGACAGCTAGGGCCTTTCCACTTGTATTCTATGCTATAGTAAAGCATTTCTCTCAACAATGCCCAACTGTATCTGTTATTTTTGGTTTAACACACACTGATACATACTAATAAATATTTTAAGTTCTACCAAGTTTGTCTTTTTCTTATTATAATGTTCAGTAGAATAATTTTTTTAAAATCACAGTCAACTCACAGTAAAGAATGATGATTTCCCAGAGAAACGTGTGCACCTATGTATGTGAAGACATGCATAAGGATGTTCGCTGAAGCACTGTTTGCAATAGCAAAATGTTGTCTTCCACTAAGGAAATGGATCAATTAAATATGGTACCATCACACGATGAACACCACGGGGTAATTAAAATGAATGCAATATCTGTAATTCACCAATATTTAGCTCAAAAACAATGTGGAGTGCAGGGCTGCCATCCTGCTCCCTGGAAGGAGCCACTCCCGTGGTCTGTGTGAATGGAGCCCTCAGGAACTGTGCAGTGCACAGTCCGGGCAACCAGCCTGTGGCCCTGGCTGAACGAATAAAGCAAGCTGAAGAAGCACTAATGCATATCAACTTACACAAAACAATAATGTATGTTGGTTGTGAATGTTGTGTCTGTGTTAAAATAAAAGAAGAATTAGAAGGAAAAACACGAACTTCATGATGGTCCTTGCCTGTGGGAAGGGAAGGAAGTGAACAGGATCAGGGAGGAAAACAAAGGACATTTAACTATCAAAAGTTTTTATTTATTTCATGATATAAAAGTCTGAAGCCAACACGATGAAATGATAATATTTCGAAGTATGTGTTTTATTAGCCTCCGTATTTTTTTCAAAGAGGAAGGGGTATGGAGAAAAACAATAAAGGATTAGGCAGACTTTAATACGCAAGAAAGATTTCCTGAGTATAACCGCCCACTCCGTGTAGCCAGAACATTCCACGAGGTGGACTCGTTCCGGCCCTTCTCCATCGCAGCCTCCGTTGCCCGCCGCCAACACGCTTTCTCGGACACGCTCTCGTGGAGCTCGCGTTTTCTCTGCAGAGCTTTGGTGTCCGGCTGACATGGGAAGCAGAGAGTGGAGGGAGAAGCAGCGCCTTCGCCTTCTCAGCATCCGAGACGCTGGGCGAGGCACCTGCCGGGAGGCTGCTTCCCACATGCAACCGAACAAGGAAAAGAAACACACCGTTACCAACGAGAGACCAGGGAGAACATGCGTTTCTTTTGCATTTAGTAACAAGCGGTTACCTATTTATGGCAACTGTGGAAGATGTTTTCGGAAATAATGCCGTGATTGGATTCAACCAGCAGACTTTGTGCAGGCCAGCCTCTTTGTCAACAGCACTGCTCGGGGGTTCCCCCGCACCCCCGAGATGCTCGTCCCGCACTGGGGCTGTATTTAATAGAACCCGGTGTCTGAGCAGTTACGCACTGAGGCTGGAGGGGTCTTCATGGCGACTTGCACACTTTAGAGAACAGCTCTGGTTCAAATGCTGCTTTGAACAGTCTGCAGACACTTCCTGTTCAGGCAGGTATTGTCCAGAGAGCAAGACTTGCAGGTTGGAAGTGGACGGAGACTTTGCCCCAAGTTCATGAGCATTCGTCTCCAGGAGTGTCTTCTCTCAAGTTTTCAGACATACTGTAGCAATGTGTAGATGAACTGGCTTTTTATACAAATATGAAGCTATCGTCTACCTTCCATGCTAGTGTTCTATTAAAAAACTGAAACGATGGGGGCCGGGTGCGGTGGCTCATGCCTGCGATCCTAGCACTCTGGGAGGCAGAGGGGGGAGGATTGCTTGAGCTCAGGATTTGAAAACCAGCCTGAGCGAGACCCCATCTCTACTAAATATAGAAAAATTAGCCGGGCATGGTGGTGTGCGCCTGTAGTCCCAGCTACTCGGGAAGCTGAGGCAGTATGATTGCTTGAGCCCAGGAGTTTGAGGTTGCAATGAGCTATTATGATGCCACTGCACTCTACCAGGGTGACAGAGTGAGAGTCTGTCTAAAAAAAAAAAAAAAAAAAAAAAAAACCTGGAAAGATAACACCAAGTATTGGTAGGTATAACTGAAAAAAATAGGCAGTCCCGTACATGCTGGTTGGAGTATAAATCAGTGCAGTCTTTCTATGTAGAAAGCAGTTCGGCAGTGTATATCCAAAATATTTGAAATGATCATATCCTATGACCCACTAATTCTGTTTTTCTGTTTCTGGGAATTAGTTTTAAGTATGTGTGTGTCAAGTGATCGTGAGCAAATGACTTGGTTTCCCTAGGCCTCGGCTTCTTCCTAAAATGGGGATGGCGCCGCATCACAGGGCCGATGTCGGGATGAGGTGAAATCCCTGTCCGCGCGTCACTTGGGACCGGGAGCTTAGTGGCTGTGGTGATGCCGTGGGCTTCAACCTTTGCCGGGGAGCTGGGGAGAGTTCTTTTTTCCTGTCCTCCTTCTGTTCTTTTTCTTTTTCTTTTCTTGGGAGGCAGTGTGGTGTGGAGATTAAGAAATCCGAAGTCGGACCGCCTGAATTCAAGCTCTGTAATTTGGTGTCAGTGGGACCTTTGGCATGTTGGTCTCCCTAAGCCTCTAGTTTCATCATATGTAAAATGTAGACAGTAATTCAAATGTACACACATCCACTCCTCTGGAATCCAGAAAGCTTCATAAATAGAAAGATTTTTCCCTGAATTTGATGTGGACTCATTTGGCAGCAAAACCAAACCTGAACTGATGTGATGCTATTTATAATCATTATTCATCTAACTGGGAGTAAATATTTGTATAATTAGCTGCAGAAATACTACTGTGTTTGATTATAGGATCCTCCCGCAGTCTGCTGCAATGTTCTGTGATAGATGTGCTATTTTACTCTTATAAAATCCAAACAGAATTCTGAAAATATCTTCCCCCAAGGTATAAAGTATCGTCAGTCTGCAGTATCTACCCTCGAGTGTGTTGTGGGGATTGAGTGACACCTGGGACACTCCAGGCAGCTCTTGGGGATGCTGTTCCCATGGAAGGCCAGCGCCAGGCGCCTCCTACGTGGAGCCACGGGGTTCACCCTTCAGAAATGTTATGGCCCTGGCACCAAGCAAGTGCCCAAAACAGTAACAGCTAACAGGAATTCAGTGGCTGGCTGTGTGCCAGACACTATTCTAGGCGCTTTATTTACATCATATTACCTCTTTTTATTTTTACCACAACCTTTCTGAGGTAGATACTATTATCTCCATTTTACAGATCAGGAAACTGAGGCACAGAAGGTTAAGTAAATTGCCCAAGGTCATAGGCTTTCTGATCAAGAGAGGCAGAAGTCAAATGCTAGCTACTGCTATTCTTTTCTCTCATTGTAAGTACTGCAAATAATAAAGAAATGAAGAAAAGGGAATTCATGTTTACTGAAAATTTCCCATGGGTTACATTCAAACTGTATCCATTTTATCCACAAAACAAATCTGAGAAGAACGAGCAATTGTTCTCCTTGGTACAGAAGGCGCAGGGGGAGCCGACACGACTTCCTCAGTTTTATACGGTGAGTCAGGAGGGCAAGCTGCCTTCACGCTGACGTCCGTTCGTCCTATTATAAAACACAGTCTTTCATCTTGCGTAAGTTTTTTTTTTTTTTGAGACAGAGTCTCGCTCTGTCACCTGGGCTAGAGTGCTATAGTGTCAGCCTAGCTCACAGCAACCTCGAACTTCCGGGCTCAAGGGGTCCTTCTGTCTCAGCCTCCCAAGCAGCTGGGACTACAGGTGCCACCATGCCCGGCTAATTTTTTCTATTTTTAGTAGAAACGGGATCTCACTCTTGCTCAGACTGGTCTCAAACTCCCGGGCTCAAGCAGTCTTCCCACCTCGGCCTCCCAGAGTGCTGGGATTACAGGTGTGAGCCATCTCGCCTGGCCTCGCCTGGCCTCGCAGTAAGTTTTGATGCGGGGGCTAAAGGTTAACTGGCTCCAGGCAGAAGAGCTGAGTCACCCAATTCACGGAGACTTGCCACTTTGATGGGAAGGTCTGGTCCCAACTGCTGGTGCGACTCTCCTTGGCCCTGCCTGATTTCTCTCTCCCGTTTCCCTGACCTTGGTGTTGAAAGCCCTGCTCAGTCCTCGCTGAAGTTAACTGGCTTTTTGGAATGACACAAATCATTCCCAATTGCATTAGGGTCCAGCGATCTCAACTTTGTAGGGCCTGAGGCCCTGAGTTGGCTTCTGAGAATCCAGTGCCCAAACCGGTGTCCCCAGGTGGGCCAGGATGGCCTGCGGGTGGCTGGCTTGTCTCCTTAATTTCGAGATCTCCCTGGTTTGCACATACCTTTTCTCTTCCGCTCTTTTGGAAGAGGATCCCAACTCATTTCTAAGGCACATCCCAAGCTTTTTTTTTCTCTTCCCTCTTAAAATTCGTCCTGCACCGTCTCCGCCTCCCATCGACCTACGTTCCTGCGTACGTCTTCTCTGGCTTTGATCAACTGTTGTTCTGTCTCGTTTCCCCCACTAAGCCACCCTCTCTTCCCCTAAACTGATGAAATTCCGAAACAAAAGTCGTGATCTACCCACTTGACCTTCTAGCCACTGCCCACCCGAATTCAGCCCGTCTCTCTCGCTTTCAGAGACTACCCTGACCGCCCCCACAGCCCCTGCGGCTCCTGGCTCCGTGGTTCCTCGGCTTCTTTTTCTATCCCTTTTCATTTTCCTTTGCTGGCTCTTCTTAGACCCCCTACCTGCTTAAATGCAGGTACTTCCTGCAAATTTGTGTTCCCGGTCCCCCTCAATACACCACCTTCCTTCTGATTTCATCAAGTCTTTGGCTTCAACTATTGCCTTAGGTGTTTGGCTTCCAAACTGTGGTCTGGCCTGGCTTCTCCCAAGAGATCAGCCCTGATCCCCAGTGGCAGGGTGGGTGTGACCGTGGGTGTCCTGCTTCAGGTCCCAAAGCCCCTCCAGGCACGTAAACCCTGCTGCACCTTGCTAGCGCTGCAGTTCGTGCACTGCACTCTCTCAGTGGTGGAGGCTTCTGTCTGAGAGTGAGTTTCCTTCAGCTCCTTCCAAGCATGGACCAAACCATGTAAATTCTATTTCCAAATTTCTCAAACCTTTTGACACTCTTTCCACTGTCCTAGTGTAGGCTCTTAATCTGTTCTGTCTTGGCTATTCGATGGTTTCTCAACAGTTCTCTTTGAATTCTGTCGTAGGCCCTGAGATCTATGGTTGAATATGCAGCGTGAGTCAGCTAAAGCACAGTACAAAGTCAAGTACAAATCACGTCATTTCCTCCAGCTCAGCCCCATCCCCGCCCCAGCCCAGCCGGGAGCCCTGCTCCTGCCTCTGTCTGTGTCAGGCTGGTTGCTTTCTCCTGCCCTGGGAAGGCCATCCTAGTTGCTACCCTCTGCCAGGCGGTGCACCATCAGCCTTCCGAAGGCTGGCAAGCAGTTCTAGGAGGCTCTCCCAGATCTTCCCAGGGGGATAAGAGTCCCCTCTTCCAATCACTCTAGAGTGGGGGGCAGCAGGCTAGCCTGTAAGTTAAGGGCAAATAGTGTTTATCAAAGACGTGTTTAGTGCATGTTTTGCACTAAATACAGTGAGTCTAGTATTCAAATGTCATTTTTATTCCCTGCATTCCGGATTGCACAGAAGACCAGGAAGTTAATCAGGTATTTCCCTGGAAAGCCAGAGAAGAAGAGAAACTCACGTGACGCAGGCGCTTCAAGCCTGTTGTGCGAGTCCTCACTGAGTGTCTGGGGCGCTCCGTGCCGGGTAAAGACTGCAGACACCAAGCACATCGCTTATCCTCCAGCAGCCTGCGTTAGGGCTGGGCGGGGAGATTCGTGCCATGTGACATCGTTTCCTTAGATGTGTGGTGCTGACGGGAGGCGCTGAGTAGCTAGGACTCAGTGTTAACCTGTGACAATTTACTATTTTTTGATTTAAACGTGTTTTTTCCTAATATTCTGATTTGAAACTTAGTATGGATGGTTTGGAAACATCGTATGGAAATGGTTTCTTTCATCTCTTTCCTATTTCTTTATTGAGAGGCCAAGGTGGAGATGGTGGTTTGCAAGATGTTAATAAAGGTCATCTCGGCAAAAATATATGTTAAATTAAGTGTTTCAGTGTAAACCTTCTTAAACTGTTTGGTCCATCCATGCCTTTATTCATTCATGCCTTAAGCACCCACTGAATGCCACACTCACTCGTGAGTGGGGCGGGGATGGGGCTGAGCTGGAGGAAATGATGTATGAACGACGTGAGAATGAGCTGGGGCCCTCCCCAGCGGGCAGGTACGGTGACTGAACATCAGAGCTACGGGACACACTGCAGGATGCGCACTGGGGCTGCTGCTTTGCTGCTCTGCTCTGCCTGCTGGGGTTCGCTAGCCCTGAAGGCAGCCGCGCTCTAGCACTGTGCTCAGCTGCCCGCTTCCTGGAGAAGGTGGGCAGCGGGAGGGTCGAAGAGCACGTGCAAAGAGCAGCTGTCCTGTAAATGCGTGTACTCTAAAATATAAAGTTCATGTAAAAATGCACTATTATTCTTAAAGATGTTCTTCTCTCTGGATTAAATTCTGGGAGGATGGTAAGAGGTGAGGGGCAGAGCCTGCCTCCTGCTTCAGTTAGAACCGTAGGCTGGAGGGCGCGGGGCTAAGTTCCTTCCACCGCCAAATCTTCCATTGCAGATGTGATTTCTAGCAGGGCTCTTTTCTTAAAAAATTCCACAAAAGGTACCCATTTTGTTTCTTATTTGTATTTTAGCGGTGATTTGGATTGAATTCCGCTTTCTCATTGCCTATCCATTAACCGAATGAACAAAGGAGTCTGAATCTTTATAGGGCAAATATTTTCATTATTCCACAGTAAACTGGTGAGCTCTTGGCATATGTAGTATATAAAAACTAAAAACCCTAAATGTATACGTATGATCTCTTTAACGCTCCCTCTGAGATGGTTGAATTTTTAGCAAAAGGAATGATGTATAGACTGACTTCATTTTAAACCATTTCCTCATCATAATAGAATGTTCACTGAATTAAATCCTGGAAAGTTTTAGCACAGCTACTTTTTTGCTGTTATATTAATATTATTATTGATTTGGGGCTGTGGAGGAGGTCGTCTTAGAATCAGAAGTTCAGAAGTTTATATACAAATATATCACCCAGAGTGAAAATCAGAGAAGAGAAAATTAATGGATTTAACTGTGCAAAACTTGGAGCATCTATATATGGCTCCCAAAATATCATAAACAAAATTAAAAGGCAAACTAAAACAACCTATGACAATAACTGGCAAAAGGAAAATGATATGTAAGTATATGTAAAATAAGGAAATTAATATATACGGAGATGCTTCCCTGCCAAGAAATATCAAGGAAATGCTATGATATGACAATTTGTAAAGGAAGAAATAGAAATTAATAAGTATTTTAAAAATTTCACCTTAATAAAGAAGTACGAATTGTTACTCATGACATAACCTTTTTTGTTCATCAAATTGTACTTTGATACCTTGCTGCTAGTTAGAACATCCTTTCTTAAAAACATTTTGGCAAAATCTATCAAAAATCTTTAAAATGTCCACCAATTGATGTAGGAAATTTCATTTTGAGAAATTTTTCTAAGAGGAAAATAATATGTGAAAAGATTCATAGGCCGGGTGCGGTGACTCACGCCTGTAATCCTAGCACTTTGGGAGGCCGAGGCAGGCGGATTGTTTGAGCTCAGGAGTTCGAGACCAGCCTGAGCAAGAGCGAGACCCCGTCTCTACTAAAAATAGAAAGAAATTAATCGGACAACTAAAAATATATAGACAAAAATTAGCCGGGCATGGTGGCGCATGCCTGTAGTCCCAGCTACTCGGGAGGCTGAGGCAGAAGGATCATTTGAGCCCAGGAGTTTCAGGTTGCTGTGAGCTAAGATGATGCCACAGCACTCTAGCCCGGGCAACACAGTGAGACTCTGTCTCAAAAAAAAAAAAAAAAAAAAGAAAAGAAAAGAAAAGATTCATAAATATGTTTATTACTATACTGTACGAGTGAAGAATCATAATCAACCTGTATATCCACCAATAGAAAATTATTTAAATAAACCATAGTTCATCCATTCAAAAGAACACTTAACAGTCATTAAAAGTGATTATCTACGTCAGGCGTCGGCAAACTATGGCGGGTTGGCCAGCTGCCTGCTTTTGTAGGTAAAGTTTTACTGGGACACGACCATGACCATTTGTTTATATATTGTGCGTGGCTGCTGCTGCATTATCTGCTAGGGCTGCTGTAACAAACTGCCACAAACTGGATGGCTTAAACAACAGAAACATATTGTCTTACAGTTCTGGAGGCTGGAAATCCAAAATTACGATGTTCTGAGGCCTGTGAGAAACGGATCTGTTCCAGGCCTCTGTCCTTGGCTAGTGGGACCGCCGTCTTCTCCCTGTGTCTCTTACATCCCCTTCCTGCTCAAATTTCCCCTCTGTGTAAGGATACCAGTCACGTTGGATTAGGGGCCCACCGTACTGCAGGATGACTCTTAACTAATTATATCTGCAACGACTCTATTTCCAAAAGAAAGGTTGCAGTCTGAGGTGCCGGAGGCTAAGACATCAGCATGTGAATTTTGGGGGTTCACAATTGTACTCACGGTGGCCGCTTTCATGCTACCACAGCAGAGTTGAGTAGTGTGACAGAAACCATGTGGTCTGCAAAGTCTAAAACAGTTATTGATACTATCTGGCCCTTACAGAAAAAAACATTTGCTGACTCCTGCTCTGGGTGAACATGTTTTGACATGGAAGTATTCAAAACCTATTTGTAAAAACATTTATTTATTTTTTTTATGGTAACATAGTATGTTGTTTATTCTGTTCATTAATAACTAATACTTGAGAAAATTTACAATATTAATAGGACTCTAACAGAAGTTCAACTTCCATTTTTTTTTAATATCTCAATAAGAGAGAGAGTTAAAGTCATAATGGTCAAGATTATTATGTGGAAAACATAAATAAATGCTTGGTGCTCTTGTGTCTACATACAATTCAGTTTTTGGTGTAAAGTTCTTTGGCTCCAGGAAAGAACATTTGGTTTACTTCAATGCTGGGATGGCCTCTGCTTGGCATTTCTTCTGCTATTGATTTTTAGTGTAGTTATCTGTGATTGTATGAATGGAGTTGAGTGGAGAGATACCCACCATGTTAATTCCAAATAAGAGTATATAACTGATTACCATAGGAATGAAGCAGGCAAATAACATAACTGTCTAATATATATGTATGTATTTGGTGTTTTTTGAGACAGAGTCTTGCTCCGTTGCTGGGGCTGAAGTGCAGTGGCCTCATCACAGCTCACTGCAACATCAAACTCCTGGGCTCTAGTGATCCTCTTGCATCAGCCTCCCAAGTAGCTGGCACTACAGGTGTGCTACCACATTTGGCTGATTTTTTTCTATTTCTTGTAAAGAAGGGGGTCTCTCTCACTCTTGTTCAGGCTGGTCTTCAACTCCTGGTCTCAGGTGATCCTCCTGCCTCAGACTCTCAAATGCTAGGATGACAGGTGTGGGCCACCACACCCGGCCTGCCCAATATTTTTGAGGCTAATAGATTAAGCCTAAAGAGTTTAGTCAAAATTCAGGAATAAAAGCCCATAGTAAAATGAGCCCTGAGTTCTCTGTGCAAGCGCGACCAGGGGGCCTCAAGGGGCGAGAGGGAAGTTGAGAGAAGGGCCAATGCTAAGGGAGCTCGCTGGAGGGACACCAATGTATATTCTTAAGAGAAAAGGATGAGAAAATAGTATTTTTTTTGGAAAATTATCTCATTTGAAAATATCTACATGTGAACAGAAAAAAGACAAAGATGATTAGCAGGATCTCGATATTAGCAGTGATCCCTGAAGTATGAATGACTATGAGTAATCTTTATTTTCTTTTCATTTATCCATTTTCTAATTTTTCTCCTATGAATATGTATTATTTTTGTAATTATAAAACCAAAAACTTAGGCCAGCATGAGGTATAAGAAAACTAGTCCCTAATGTTGTCCTTGTAAGGGTGTGGTAGAAATGAACTTAACACCCAGTGTTTATTCCAACTCCCTTCTGGCGTAGCTTCCCAGTACTGCAACGGTTGGCAACGAAAGCTACGTTTCCTTGACTCCCTTGCAGCTATGGTGCTGGGTGTGAATTACAGTCCACCAGAAGATGAACGTGCTTGAGAAGGAGGCCACTGTTCGCAACTTCTGCCCCTTCCTGCAGGGACCCGGTGGGAAGTTGAAGCAGAGCACACATGTTCATCCCCAGCTCTGAGCTGGGAGGGGGTGAGGCTGGGCTGGACTCACCCTAGGATGGCACCTCTCACAGATAGTTCTTGAAGCCAACAGTCAGGACAGCAGCCTTCTGATTCCCCACCTTCTGGATATGCTGGAGGCTGCAGCGCCCTGGCAGACATGTTCTGTAACACTGTTCTGTGTTCTGGGAATCGTTCCTAGACACCTAGCCTAAACAGGCAGCCTTGCCAGCAGTTTTATAATTGCCGAAATCATCTTATGCCTGAAATAGCTGGTTGTTTTTGTTTCCTGAGACACAACCCTGACTCACATGAGTTCTCATGAGCGCTCTGGGGATGAGCTTGTGCTGAGGAAAACATACATTTTATGACAAGTCGAATGAAAATGATTCAGAAGCATCAATATTTCAAGTGGCTTGGAACCCACGTGAATTGCAGAAGGAAGAGTAAAAATAACTGGAACAACTGCCAAGCCTAAAACACAATTAAGATCTCTGAGTGTAAACACAATAGGGTCACAGATTTCTTCTCTTTTGCTAAGATGTGCAGATATGATGTAGCCTAAACACTTCTCTAAGGTGGATCTACTCTTCTACCACCCATGAGCCTTCTCTCAGTGGGTTTTGTGGTGGGATGTCGAGGAGGAGAGAAGCTGAATTAAAATTGCCTGTTTATGGAATTTCAGCTTAAAGGACTCTCTTCCGTGGTGGTAGCAGCTCAACCTCTCATATCCGCCCTTTCTCGGTAGTATCTTGGCGAACAGGGCTGTGTGGGTTAGTGAGGCCAGATGCTCTGGCCTCTTGTTGGTTTCATCTGGCTGGGTCCCCAGACAGGACTGTGAGGATTCACTGACCCCATGTAGGGTGAGAGCACTGTGTTGTTACTCGCGGGCGGAGTCTGCTCTAGTCTTTGCCTCTGGTCACAAATGCCCCCATGCTGTGGCTTCATGGTGCTTCCTCTGGGCCCCTATTGTTTCCTGGTCTCAGAGCACTCCCAACCCCACCCAGAGGGTGCAGAACTTCTGGGTCCCTGGCATGCTTTCCGAAAGCTGTGGGGCCAGGGGCCTGCCCCAGGCTCATGCTCCCATTCATGCCTTGTGCTGGTGGCCATGCTGCACCGGGGCAAGTGCTGTCGTGGGTGGGGAGACCATGTGAACTCTTCCTGGCCTTCTGGTTGGAGGAGGCCAATTTCCCTCTGCTTCCAGCTTTCCTCTAGCACATCTGACCAGCGTCCATGCCGAGGTTCTGAGCTGGAGGGGGAAGCCGGGACACATGCTTCTGTTCTGCTACTTCCTCATCCACCGGCAGGGAAGGGGTGACATTTTCACTTCCTCCTCCAGTTAGGGAGTTCCTCTGTGTCATAATCTGCTCCCTTCCAAATAGCTGCAACTCTATATAAGCCAGAGTCCAAGGAGAAATTAATTTACCAATGAGCAAGGTCCAAAAGATAGTATCCCTTTCTTTTTTTTTTTTTTTTGAGACAAAGTCTCACTGTGTTGCCCTGGCTAGAGTGCCGTGGCATCAGCCTAGCTCACAGCAACCTCACACTCCTGGGCTCAAGCAATCCTGCTGCCTCAGCCTCCCGAGTAGCTGGGACTACAGGCATGTGCCACCATGCCTGGCCAATGTTTTCTATATATATTTTTAGTCGTCCAGCTAATTTCTTTCTATTTTTAGTAGAGACAGGAAATTTCTTTCTATTTTTAGTAGAGACGGGGTCTCGCTCTTGCTCAGGCTGGTCTCGAACTCCTGAGCTCAAACGATCCTCCCGCCTCAGCCTCCCGGAGTGCTAGGATTATAGGCGTGAGCCACGGTGCCTGGCCTAGTATCCCGTTTATGTTCCTAAAATCTACTTGTGATGACTTGCATGAGTTATGCCCAATCTCACTGTTTTGGTTCCTTTCTCCTAACATCACTGAGGAGGAGGACATTGAACGAACAAGAGCCTGACATTTATTCCTGTCCTCTGCTTTAAAACAGAGTGCAATGGAGAGGCCCAGCAGCTACAGAAGCCCTTTGCTTTAGAGAGTGAAGACAACCTCCTGTCCTCTAAAACGTCACATCAGAAAGGTCCCTAAGCGTTTGCCCAAAGTCTCCCAGGGCAAGAGGGCAGAGCTTTCCTTGGCAGTGTCTGAGGAGACAGAGTGGAAGCACGAGCTCTTCCCTGGAACGGGACTCACGTTATCAAGAAACATGGATTTGCTGAGGCCAGCAGTCTCTCCCCCATCGCCTTTCCCCCTTAATAACATGTATTTTGGTATAAAAATCCAGCAAATCGAACCACTGCCATTTGACGTTTTGAGGCTTCTGTGGAACGTGGAGGTCTTATTAGTTAGACCACCCACTTGATTTCAATACTTACGTTGTTGGGGTAAAACTAAAACAGATAAGGATTTGTTCAAAGTCTATGTGGAGAATACAAAATTCTCCACAGATACAGAGCATGTTGGACTGCTTGGGTCGTGCAGAGTGAGAGTGGAAAACAAGCTAATTGTCCCGAACTGATAGGAGAAGTCTTCCCAGAGACAGCTGTGTGGATTCTGACTCCATGGGCTGGGATGGGAAGGGAAGGGAACTGGGACCACCCATGAGGAGGCTGTTCCCCTCCAAGCACAGGGTCGGGAACCTGTGTACTTGGATGTGCCTGTGCAAGACAGGGTACAGGCTGGGCTTGTGGGCCTGGGAGGCGGGGAGAGAGACCATCTGGCAGGAGCTGGACATTTGACATCCTGTGGCACTGCCCAGAGGAGGCTAACATAGTCACAAGGAGATACTAGGAGATGGTCACAATGGGTAAGTCATAAAGAGAAAGCTAGAGCTGGAGAATCCTGCAGGAGATTGTGGGAAAGTTGATTCACATGGCCCAGCCCAGACAGGACACTTGGCAAATGGTACGGCAGCATGGCAGTTCAGAGCGTAGGCTTTGGGGCCTGCCCCGCATCCTAGTTTTGTGATCTTGCGTGAGCCACGTAACTTCTCTAAGGCTCAATTTTCTCATTTGCAAAGTGCTGATCATAATGGTACTTACCTCAGCGGTTTGTTGTGTTGTAGGAAATAATGCCTGTGAATGCGTATCCACAGCCTTGGGCACAGCGTGGCCACCATTGCTGATGCCACCATGAAGCTCTCAGATATCACTGTTGTGAGTATAGATAGGGAAGAGCAGCTGTAACGTGCTATCTGAATAGAAGTTGTGACTCACATTGTGACGTTAGGTTGGATAGGCTGGAAAAAGCTGGAGGGTACGGCCTCTGCTGTGCAGCATCTGTGACAGATCAGGAGCGAATGTAGACGAGCTGGCAATGGAAGGTGTTAATGCTGGAGCCCCAGAAGAGCCAGGTATGAGGCTGGCTACTCAAGAAGACACAAATGAAGGCGACACTAATGGTGAGTGAGGAGGGAAGAGGGTTGCCTTAGGGATCTGTGCACTTAGGGAGTGGTCAGTGTATAGTATTGAACCAAGCAGCGAAAGTTGTGGTTAAAAAAAACAAAAACGAAAACATAGCCAGGCTCAGTGGCTCATGCTTGTAATCCCAGCATTTTGGGAAGCCAAGGTGGGAAGATCACTTGAAGCAGAAGTTCGAAACCAGCCTGGGCAACATAGTGAGACCTCCTTTCTAAAATAAATAAATTAGCCAGGCATGGTGGGACTACATGCGCATCTGTAGTCCTAGCTACTCAGGAGATCAGGAGGCTGAGGCAGGAGTCTGAGAGTTCAAGGTTACAGTGAGCTATAATTGGGCCAGAATGAGAACCTATCTCTAAAAAACAGTATCTGTCTATATGTATATATGTATACATATATATATAAAAGATACATATAATCACATGCTATTTGGCCTTCCGTTGAATGAGGTTATTCAAATTAATATATCATTCATCAGACTTCATTCATGATCTCTAAGAATGACATCAGTTTTCCTTGGATTATATGATTAGACTTCTTATTGTTTCTTCTTTTTCATTTTTATTTTATTTATTTACTTTTTTGTTCAGAAAGTCCATTACAGGTTCTGTCTAGCAATGTGGCTCTTCTGGTTCCAGAGTTCTTGGACACAGCTCAGGCCAAAGAGAAGGCCTTTGTTCCCATGGTCAACAACACACTCTATGTGCCCACAGAGGAGTCTGAGGTCCCACAGCAGGGTGGTGACATTCCCAAGTTCTCAGCAAACACCATGCAGCCTAAGGAGGACAACATTCCCAAGTCCCCAGAAGAAACCATCCAACCCAAGCTGAGCAATATCCCCAAATCCCCAAAAGAAGCCATCCATCCCAATCTGGGCAGTACCCTCAAGTCCCCAAAAGAGGCCATCCATCCTAAGCTGAGCAGTATCCTTGAGTCTCCAAAAGACATCATCCATCCCAAGCTGAGCAGTATCCCCAAGTCCCCAGAAGACACCACCTATCCCAATCTGGGCAGTATTCCCAAGTCTCCAGAAAACACCACCCATCCCAAGCTGGGCAGTGTCCCCATGTCTCCAGAAGACACCATCCATCCCAAGCTGGGCAGTATCCCCAAGTCCCCCAAAGAAACTACCCAACCCAAGCTGGGCAGCATCCCCAAGTCTCCAGAAGACACCACCTATCCCAATCTGGGAAGTATTCCCAAGTATGCCAACGAAACCACCCATCCCAAGCTGGGCAATATCCCCAAATACCTAGAAAACACCACCCATCCCAAGCTGGGCATTATCCCCAAATCTCCAGAAGACACCACCCATCCCAAGCTAAGCAGTATCTCAAAGTACCCAAAAGAAATCACCCATCCCAAGCTGGGCAGTATCCCCAAGTCCCTAGCAAACACCATCCAGCCCAAGCTCGACAATATCCCCAAGTCTCCAGAAGACACCATCCATCCCAAGCTGGGCAGTATCCCCAAGTCTCCAGAAGACACCATCCATCCCAAGCTGGGCAGTATCCCCAAGTCTCCAGCAAATACCATCCAGCCTAAGCAGGGCGACTTCCTGAAATCCTCAATGAAAACAAACCAGCCCAAGGAGGGTAACCTCCCCAAATCTCCAGAAGAAATGATCCAGGAAGGCAATATCCCCAAGGCTTCAGAAAAAATGATCCAGTCCACGGAAGGTGACCTCCCCAAGGATTCAGAAGAAGCCATCCAGCTTGAGGAAGGCAATGTCCAGAAACCCGAAGAAGAAACAGTGGAGTTCCTGGAGGTGGACCTGGTGAGAATGATTCTGAGCAAGGAGGACTTTGAGGCAGCACTCAAGGAGGCTGGAGAGAGGTTGGTGGCCGTGGACTTCTCGGCCACCTGGTGTGGGCCCTGCAGGACCATCCGGCCGGTCTTCCATGCTCTGTCCGTGAAACACGAGGACGTGGTGTTCCTGGAAGTGAACGCTGACGACTGCGAGGAGGTGGTGAAAGACTGTGAAGTCATGTGCATCCCAACCTTCCAGTTTTACAGAAAAGAAGAAAAGGTGGGTGAGTTCTGTGGTGCCCTTCAGGAAAAACTTGAAGAAATCATTGCAGAATTAAAGTAATCATGTATTCTGAAAACATCGTAAACGGTTAGCTGTTTAAAGTTTGTGATTTGTTTATTATTTACAAAAAATTATCAGGTAGAACAAAGGTGTACGTCCAGATGGCCCTGCCTACACATTGTTAAATATTAACTCTGCCCTTCTAAAAAAATAGCCTGTGCCTTAAAGCACATCATGACTATGTTTTTGTTGCAAGGAGAGTGTGAAATCAGAAATTCCTTTAGGGGAGAGTGGTAGTCCCCCTGTCCCCTAATTCTTAATCTTATTTTTTTTTAAACTTGCCCTTGAAAATTCCATTTAGTGTTTACAGGAACATTGGAAATTTAGATAATTCTTCTGCAGAAGTAAATGATTGAAAGAGGAGTGAAAACTTTTTTTCTCATGCTCATATTATCTTTGGGGATTCTGATAAGATACTTTTGGAAATAAAGAAGAGTTTCTGGAGAGGGGAGTAGAGACTGGATAAAGGCTATGCTGTCCCAGAACCAGTTGTCCTGAGAGCGGGAAGGTGGGTTGGACCTGCCCCATGCACAGGGGAGGGCCTTGTGGAATTTGAGAGATTCCCATGCCTTAGCCAACCTCCTTCTTGTGTCCAGAGTGCTCTGGAGGCTTTGGGAAATTCACTGTGTTCTCCAAGATGTGATTTGTTGGAGGCAGGGCTGAGACCAAGTCTGTGTTTCCAGATTCCAAGTCCAGGGCTCTACCTACTAATCCATGCTCACAAAATCTGAGACAGAGCTTAGAACTTCAGGTTTCTCCAGGGCTTACCTCCTTGGGACCCTTGCTGCCATTATGACATCAGCATCCCAGTGGCAAAGTTACCAGTTTGCCAAAGTTCCTGCTTTGTCTCCCTGGTAATTGAGTTCCTGATACCTGCTCCCAAAGGTCCCTGAGTCCAAAAGCCCAGATCTGGACCTCTGGAGTATGGGGTGTGGGGTCCCTGGTACCTGGCTGTCAATGGGCTGCCTAGAGTTCTGAACTTCATTTGCTATGTGGAGATGCTTCCTCCTCCCATCATTGTTTAGAGGAGAGGTGGGAGCAGGGAGAGGAGTAGCTTGCTCCTCCAAATCCGCCGAGAAAAGAAAACAAGAAAATAAAAAGCAGGTCAAAATACTAAAACCACAATGATCTCTATTTTGTTCAAATTGAACAAAAGGCATAACATGTCATTGGCTATCTCTGTATATGGATATTTTTTCTTTCATTTCAATTTTGTTTTCTTTTTTTTCCTGCTTATATAACAAAAGCAAAACAATCAATGGAATACTTTGGAGACTCCAACTGTGCAAAGTCTGGAGGACTGAGCAAGGAGGAATGAGCATGTGGCCCAAGGTCAAGGACGTTCTGGCAGAGTCTCCAGATGCTGACCTTATCCAAAGGTTCTGTATTCTAGTTGTACATTCTGGGCCTTCCAGGCTTCAGTTTACAAATGGTCCTAGAATAGAGACTAAATCAGTAGAAGTTCTTGTGTTTGGAGATCAACTACCTAAGCGATCATGAGTGTTATGGGATGGGTGATATGCTCATTTATTGGTTGCAAGTGACAAAATCCTAACTTGGACCTGTTCCAGCAAAAATGGAGAGTATGTTGGACCTTGGAACTGGAAATTCTAAGGGCATCAACTACTGCAGGTGAATGCAGGGATTCAAACAGCATTGTTAGGACACACTTGTTTTCTACCTCTCAGCTCTGCTGCTCATCTTGATTTTATCATTGATTGCTTCTGTGGCTCATGAACACAGATAAAAAGTGAGGCTGTTTTCTAATAACCCCAACAAAAGTCCCAGGAAAGACTCTGATTGGCTGGGTAATGCTCCAATCCTTGAACCACCCTGTGTATTTGCGAGAGTTGAGGGACTCTGATTGTTCAGGCCTGGTCACTTGTGCACGCCAGGAGCAGGGTGAGTACCGTAACGCTGGAGGAGCTGAGCAAGATTGTCATGGAAAGTGGAAGAAAGGAAGAGCCTGCAGATAAGCACCCGTGATTGTAGGGGATATAGCATTTGAACACTACGGTATTAAACTGAGACCACACTAGACTACGATCAGAATTATCCTTATCCCTCTTATAAATCTCCATGAAAAACCAAACCCAATAAGAAGAGGCTGTGCATTTATTAAATTCCTTTAAGCAGATGCTCAGAAAGATGCAAAAGGTGTGAACAGGGTGAGACAGTTTGGGGGGCTGTTTTTCTAAGTGCTGCTTTTGAAATTGTTTTCTGTAAATGGAAATAATCCAATTCAATAGTGGGGTTCTACACAGAGTGCGCCTTCAGTGTTCAATATTTCTGACTTTTTGAGGCAGAAATAGTCATTTCAAGTAAATTATATGCAGCATATACAGGAAAGTTACAGTGAATAGTTACTGAGGATTCTATTGTGATTTTGGGCAGATTTTTAAGTTTCCCAGAATTTGTAAGGGAACTTCGAAATGCTACATTCTATGGAGATAAAAGTTAAATAAAAAACAAAGCAAACCAAAAAATACACGGAGAAATTAGGCTACAAATTTTGAAATAATAATGGCGCTTTATCCACAAGATCCTTTAACACCCCCAATGAAAAGAGCTGCCCAGGGCAACAAAGGCAAATATTTGCGTCTAGGTAAGATGGAGTCCAATAAAACCCAAGGTGGTAGCTTAAAGATTTAGGAAAATTGAAATTTTCAAATTACAGAATGGAAAAAAAGCTGATGTATTTGTAAATGAAGAAATTGATAATAGAAAATGGTAAATGTGAAGAAGTTAAGGTTGGTAATGACAGGCAGTGATGGAAATGAAGAAAAGTGAATTGTGAAAACTAAAAGAAAATGTGATTTTACATATTGATTAATTGCATAGTGATTAGAAGTGTATATTACTTTTGGCAGTTTTAAGTAAGGTTGAGATTTGGCATGGGGAAGGACAGGGAAGAGTAAGATTGTTCCGTATATAAAGTTTCTGCTGACCTTATTGTTGTTTTCACTAAATGCCTGGTTTAGAAAAATAGGGGCTCTCCGGTCTCCGGAGAGGTGCCTTACTGGTAGGTCTTGGAGGGGGTGAAAAAAGTACTGCTTCCCCCTCCTGTGCCCCACGAAAGCCACAAAGCACTGGCGTTTGAAAGGCAAAGCCAGATGCAAGTCCAATGACTCAAGATCAATATCTCTCACTGACCTTAGGAAGCTTTAGAAGGAAGTCACCAGCTAGCTAATGATTCTTAGTTTAGAAAGGGCAGGTGAGGCTAGCTACCTCCCCGAGAAGGCTTTAAAAAGAAGACTGACTTTAAATTCTCTGCCAGTTAACATGGCCAGACTGTAGTGTGTCGTCATGCTGTCAGACGCAGCTAAATAACTGGAATTTGAGGAGCATCTTAGTGTAATAATACAACATTAATTGATTTTGACGATCTCCCTATGTTCATTCCCCTAATTAATTTGGTCTCTTCCTATGAGCTTGAAATTACTCATATGTTAAAGATGCTTACTTTCAAATAATGCCTATTTGTTTTGGCAACTGAGGGTTTTTTTTTAAAAAGTATTTATAAATCCAAATTATAATCCTACTTCATTTTGGCTTGCTATTTTCATATTATATATATATATATATATATAGAGAGAGAGAGAGAGGTCAGAAATAAAAATGCTAAAATAATGTTGATAGTTTTATAAATTGGATACAGTCATCATTCATCATTCATCTTCTTCAGGCCCACCTATAGTACTTACTCTTTCCTTATGGACTTAAAAAAAAAGACCAAGATTTATTATATGTGGTTCAGATGCTACACATGTGTAATTTTGATATTCAGGTTGAAGGCAGAAAGACTGGTGCATCAGGAAATCGAATGCTATGTCAATGGGCCCTTTTCACAAAGCACAAATTGTTTTGAGTGCAGTGAATATTCAGAGTTCAAGGCTGTCTTCTAGGGAAACTGTTTGTAGGTGCATATGAAACTGAAAACTACTCTATTTTGAATTAATATTAATAAATTAATTTCTAATTCATAGGATTTTTCTATGCTTTATTTGTTTGCTTAAATATGAGATCTTGATAATCCTAGTTTTATTCTGTTGGATGGAGATTAGATTGCTTTTCAGTAATTCAATTGAACCAAATCTCCCCTCTCCAGGAGGAATAGGGGTTGAGCTGGCCCGCAGAGGAATGGGAAGTTTCTTAAGGTCCAAGGGCTGAGAGCAGAGGTCTCTCTCACCTCAGGCAGCAGAGAAGCCAACAAAGCTGAAAATGAAGTTGTGAGGTTGAGACCCAAGAAGCCAGGAGGGGATTGTGGGAGTTGCCAGAACTGTAGGGGTGATCAGTGGGTACAAAAAGTCAGAATCTGGATGCTGAGCATGGAGACGGGACTGGTAGGTGTGGGGTGACATGGGGGAGGTGCAGGAAGTGGAGGTGGCAGTGACCTGGGGCCACCACGGCTGAACGGGGCTGAGGAATGGTGTGGAGTTGGGGCAACCTGGCTTCAAGGGCCTTGGTAGGACAAGATCCGCCTCTCCCCAAACCTTGGCATTTGTGTGTCACCCTGGCAACACGCTTGCTATTTCTTTTCTAAGTAGATCGCTGGGCTATACCACAAATCTAAAGTATTATTGCTTGTGGAATTTTTAGAAACTGGATAGCTGTAACTAGATCACGCTTAACAATGTCATTGTAAATTAGGGAATATGATGGGTGGTCAAAACGTCTGTATGAAATACAGGATATTTAATCCTATAATAGGTTTTGCTGTCCCTTGATACAAGACAAAACAAGTTTACTAATGAGTGGGAAAAGACGCATCTGGGTCCAGGTCTGCCTTTGGCATCCTTTGCATTTCAACTTTTGATAATTTTTCTACCCTATTATTTAAAAAGAAAGATACCTAGAGTTGTACAGTAATCACTGGCAAGTTTATGCATAATTTAGGTAGAATATTATTTTTAACCATTTTTCATTTTTATAAGAGAATTAGAAACAGAGAAATAATTTTCACTTTATATAAAAGAACCTGTTGATTGAATGGTTTTTACATTTTTATCTATTGGTAATTATATCGTATAGGCACTTCTTTATATCATTACATTTCTGTGTCTTGTGTTCTTTGTCAGAGATAATTTTAACAAATTCTTGCACTGATGTGAAGATTATTATACCAACTGTAGTGGTCCGAAAGGTGGCCCCAAAGGTGTCGGGTCCTGATCCCAGAAACCCGCAGAGGTCACCTTATTTGGAAAAAAGGTCATTGTAGATGTGATTACATAAAGATCTTGAGCTGAGGAGATAATCCTGGATTATCCTGGTAATCCCCAAATGCCATCACAAGTGTGATACGAGAGAGGTAGGAAATTCAACACTCCTGCAGAGGAGAAGGCAGTGTAGGCACAGAGCGCAGAGGCTGGAGTGATGTGGCCACAAGTCAAGGCATGCTGGCAGCCACCAGAAGCAAAGAACAGATTCTACCCTAGAGCTTCCCAAGGGAGCATGGCCCTGTGAATACTTTGATTTTGGACTTCTGGCCTCCAGAGCTGTGAGAAAATAAATATCTGTTGTTGTGATAATTTGTTACAGCAGCCATTAAGGAAGGAATACACCAGTGAATAAAATATTTGTGCAAAAGGTGCTTAAATATAAGATAGCAATGATGGATTGGTATTAGGATATACTTAAGGGTAATTGTTCTTGCATATGGAATAAGCATTTCTAGTATGTTTTCTTCTTTTTTTTAATGTCAAATCTTTTTTCTTTTTTATTTATTTTTAATTGACAAATAATTATGTATATTTATGGGGTACAATGTGATGTTTTGATCTATGCATACATTCAAAAAGATTCAATCAAGCTAATTAATATATCCATCACTCTACCAACTTATCATTTTTGTGGTAAGAACATTAAAAACCTATTCTATTAGCAATTTTGAAATATCTAATATATTGCTATTAAATGTTGTCACCACAAAGTGCAATAGATCACCAAAACTTACTCCTCTAATGTAACTGAAACTTTGTACCCTTTGATCAACATCTTCCCTTTCCCCTTCTCTCCCTCCCCTCCAGCCTCTGGTAACCGCCTTTCTACTCTGTTTCTATGAGATTGACTTTTTTAGATTCCAATAGAGGTGAGATCATACAATATTTGTGTTTCCGTGCCTGGAGCGTTTCACTTAACAGAATGACCTCCAGTCCCTGTCCGTGTTGCTGCAAATGACAGAATTTCCTTCTTTTATAAGGCTGTATGGTATTCTGCTGTGTATACATACTACATTTGCTTTATTTTCTGTCGATGGACACATAGGTTGCTTCTATATCTTGGCTATTGTGAATAATGCTGAAATAACCAGGGAGTGCAGACATCTCTTCCACATATTGATTTCAGTGCCTTTGGATATGTACTCAGAGTATGATATTCTCTTTAATGGTCTAAGAAGTTTGTATTCTGCCCAATTATGAGAATATTATTCACACAAATATTTTAACTCTTTTATTCATCATAGGATCATGTAGTATGGAAATGTTGGTTATTTAGTTTTTCATAATCTATTAACCATGGCATCAAAAACACGGTTGTTGTATATTATATTGTGTTTCTCTTCCCTTAGCTCTTACCCCAGTGTTCTAAACACAGAGGCTGGCCCATATTGTACGACACATCTGAAAGATGGTTTATGAGTACCCATTAACAAATCCACTGGAAGGGAAACAAAAGCTTCTGGAAAACAAGAAATTGCAAGGTGGTGTTTGAGCAGAGGGCATTCCTGAGGACCAAAGTGAGAGCTAAGCTGGAATCTCAGCCTGGATGGGTGGAGAAGGATGTGCAGGAATGGAGCAACAGTAAGCTGAGAGCAGTCATTTCCCTTGCTCAGTTCTCAGACTTAAGCCAATTTTCACATTTGGGACTCATTGACTGAAGAGATGGCCAAGTCCCCAGGAGGAAGGATGCAGCAACACTGTGGCAAATAAATGCTGTGGGAATTCCCCCAGGACTGCCCCAAAGGGACCTATGGCCACTTACATGGGTCACAACACACTGGGGAAAAGGGAATACCCAGACTTTTCAAGGACTGTTGGATACAGGGACTGAGTTGACATGGATACTTGGAGATCTGAAATGCCATCGTGTATGTGTCCCTTCCCCATCCTGCCTTGGGGTCCTGGCTAAAGCCATATGTTTTATATGTTTACAATCAGCTCCCTGTAGCCACTCATTTACCTAGTGGTCATTTTTTTGGGTCCTGGCAGTTGAAATAACACCTTCGTTGGGTCCTTGGCCTGTGGGGTGAGAGCTATAATAGTGGAGAAGGCTGGGTAGGAACCTCTAACACTGTACCCATCCCCAAAGCCAAAATATTAATAGTAAATCAAAGCAATATTGCACTATAGAGATTAATGTCTCTATTAAAGCCTGAAAGATATGGGGTGGTGGGCCCTCCTTTCATACCTCCATGCGGTTAGCCAGACACCGGATGGTAGAATACTACAAGCTTAACCAAGCTGGAGCCCTGTTGCAGCTGCTAAACACAGGACTATTTTTGCTAAAACAGATTATTAAGGCCTCACTTACATGTAATGTGGCCATTGATTTGGCAAATGTGTTCATTTCTATTCTGAAGGGAAATAGTTTGTATTCATATGCAATGGACAATAATATTAATTTACTGTCTTGTCTGGGGCATTGTGAACTTTTCCAGCCTCTGTCTTAATATAGTATGAAGAAATTCAGACAGTCTGGACACCCTGTGGAACACGACAGTGACCCGCTATGTGGATGACATCATGCTGATTGGGCAGGGCAAGCCGAAGGTGCCAGAGCACTGCAGGTCTTGGTAGGATGATAGAGAATCAGGGAGCTGCCCCTTTAGGAACTTTTTTTTTTTTTTTAAGACTGATCAAGTGGAGCAGTGGGAGCGGAGAATAGGAACGTTTTTAGGGGTTCAATGATCAGAGTCGTGTCAAGATACCTCCTCCAAATTAAAAGATAAATTCTTCCTCTTGCATGTCCTACCACAAAGAAGGGAACAGTGCCCAATCGGTCACATGAGTCAGAAGGTGGTAAGCCAAGACAGATGAGAAAAACAACAGGGAAAGGAGATGAGGGAGCAATGGGGTCTAAGGTCTAAAACGAGCCTGGCTCTAAGCACTAACACAGATGGCAAAGTCTCCCTTCCCCATCCCTGCTCTCCCATTCTCCCTGACATCATTCTTTCCCCTCTGTTCCCACACAACACCTGTAGGTGACCAATCAGTTTTTAGTTTACCCTTGGGCACATATGAGCAGATATATGTATATTTTCTCATATAACCAGATATATGTATATTTATTTTCTCATATAGTAGGAATGGAGGAGGGACACCTTTCAATCAATGAATGTAGAAGGAATGATAGAAACAGAAAATCACTGTTAGGTCAATATGTCCGTAGCAATTGTCACAAGCAAGAATCATTGATAGATGCTAAAATTAGTGAGTGAAAGTCTGATTAGAAACAGGGCATTTGCATAGTCTCAAAGTGTCTTGGCACAAGATATTTATCACAGAGGGAAAAATAAGTAATTTCACAGTGGAGAAGCCTGGCAGCTCCCACCTGATCCGTGTGGTCAAAGCCATCATCACCGTCACGGACCATCTCACAGGACACACCGAGGTGGACCCCACATCACTACTGTGGCAGCCTGGCCCCAAACGTGTCACCTCAATCTAATCAGAAGGAAACCCCAGACAGACGCCCAAGGTGGAACACTGTACAAAATAACTGACTGGTACCCTTCAGAAGTGTCAAGGACACAAAAGACAAAAAAGACTAAGGAGCTCTCACAGCTTGGAGGAGACCGAGACGCGGCCAGGTGGGATCCCGGACTGTATTCTTGACAAGTCAAAGGATGTTAGAGGGAAGACGAGAAATTCTAATACGGTCTACAGACTAGCTCACAATATTGAATCAGCGTTGTTCCTGTTTTTGATTACTCTGTGGTTATGTAAGATTAATTTTAGGGGAAACTGGAGGAAGGGATTGGAGGAACTCTCCGGGTTCTTTTTGCAACTTTTCTGTAAGTCTAAAATTACAGTCAACCCCTGAACAAGGTGGAGGTTAGGGCACCGACCTCCATGCAGGGGAAAATCCTCACGTAACTTTTGCTGTTCCCCCAACTCACCTACTAATACCTACTGCTGACTGAAAGCCTTACCCATAACACAAACAGTCGGTTAGCATATTTCGTATGTTACACGCGTTATACACTGTCTTCTTACAATAAAGTAAGCTAGAGAAAAGAAAATGTTAAGGAAATCATAAGGAAGAGAAAATATATTCAGTATTCATTAAGTGGAAGTGATCATCGTAAAGGTCTTCACCCTCATCATCTTCATGTTGACTAGAATGAGGAGGATGAGGAAGAGGAGGAGGGCTTGGCTTTGCTGTCTCAGGGGCGGCAGAGGCAGAAGAAAATCCTCCTGTAAGTGGACCCATGCAGTTGAAACCTGTGTTGTTCAAAGGTCAACTGTATTTCAAAATAAAAATTAGAAAACAACACATGTACGTTGAATACTTTCTGTATCTCAGGCCCTGTTGTAGATGCTGGAGATGTAGGGGTAAGAGTTTTATTATCCCCATTTAATAATGGTTGAACCAGATCTGAGTGAGCCCCGGGCTCTTGGTCCCTAGGCTGTTACTTAAAACCACCAAGACAAGTTGGAGAAGAGGAGCTATTGAGGATGGAAGGAGCCAGCAAGGGCTTCATTACAGAATTAAATGACGAACCACTTGTGCTAAACAAAACCAAACAAATGTTTTTATTCTTTTATTGTCGTTAAATATATATAACATAAAATTTATCATTTTAATCATTAAAATTTAAAACAATTTTAATTGTGGAAAAATACACATTAACATAAAATTTACCATCTCTATCATTTTAAAGTGTACAGTTCAGCAGTGTTAAGTACATTCACATTGTTGTGCAACTAATCTTCAGAACTCTTGTCATCTTGCAAAACTATAATTCTACACCCATTAGGCAATTCCGCATTCCTCCCTCCCTCCACCCCCTGGCAACGAACATTCTACTTTCTGTCTCTATGAATTTTTTTTTTTTGAGACAAGTTCTCACTCTGTCACCCAGGCTGGAGCGCAGTAGCCCAATCATAGCTCACTGTAACCTTGAATTCCTGGGCTCAAGAGATCCTCCTACTTCAGCCTCCCAAGTAGCTAACTACAGGCCCATGCCACCACGCCTCGCTAGTTTTAAAATTTTTTGCTGAGTTGGGTCTTGCTATTTTGCCCAGGCTGGAGTCTCTGTGAATTTGACTACTCTAGGTACCTCATATAAGTGGAATAATATTTGTCTTTTTATGACTGGCTTATTTCACTTAGCATAACATCCTCAAGTTTCATCTATGTTGTAGCATGTGTAATAATTTCTTCCTTTTTAAGACTGAATAACGTTCCATTGTACGTCACTATTCCATTTTGTTTATCCATTCATTTGATGCTGGGTTGCCTCCACATTTTGGATATTGTGAATAATGCTGCTGCGAACATCAAATGATTTTGTTCTTAACAACAACAACATGAAAACCTCCAGGAAAGAAACTAAATGCTCTGATAGAGAAATCTTAGAAAAGTAAGAGTGTGTTACAAGCCTACTCGGACACAAAAATGCCACGATCTTGAAATGGTCAGATGTCTCTTCTTTCTCAGCTCTCCCAGGGTTAGTCACTCCAGCTTCTATTCTTTCACAGTTCTTTTCATTTCCTCCTCTTACGACACTTCACACGTTAGATTATGCCTATTCAATTCCACTTAGACCATCAGCTTCTTCAGGACTTAAATCAAGTGTTAGTCTTCATCGTGTCTCCCCCAGCCTGGACCATAGAGCTCGGCCCCAAGTGTCATCCAAACTTGGAATAAATAAGTACAAAAAGCCAATCCTCATTATTTTCAGAAAACCCCAGAAAATGATCTCTTATTTATGAAGTATCTTATTTAAAGAGACGAGATTTGGTCATGGATTTAAATGTTTAACATCATATTTCAAAGGAGATAGGAAAGAATATTAAATCATTTCAGTCAACATTTGGTCATGGATTTAAATAGCTAACATATTTCAAAGGAGAAATCACATTTTGTAAACTATCATATACCAATCATTTATTAAAAGCTTACTATTTGCCCAGTACTAGGCTAAGCACTTTCTACACATTATCATTCAGTGCTCATAAGCAATAATCAATAGAGGTTGCATTGTTGTCATTTCTTAGATGGAGCCATTGAGTAAATGCACAAGACCACAGGGCAAAGAGTGTCGAGGCCCAGATTGCAGTCTGTCTGATGCGCAAACCTGCAGTCTTGGCCCCACATCTACTCCAGGTGCTGTTACGGCTGT
>CAUYSK010003464.1:0-20685 GCA_963575035.1 Avahi laniger | reverse complement strand
CCTAGCACTCTGGGAGGCCGAGGTGGGCGGATTGTTTGAGCTCAGGAGTTCAAAACCAGCCTGAGCAAGAGCGAGACCCCGTCTCTACTAAAAATAGAAAGAAATTAATTGGACAACTAAAAATATATAGAAAAAATTAGCTGGGCATGGTAGTGCATGCCTGTAGTCCCAGCTACTCGGGAGGCTGAGGCAGAAGGATTGCGTGAGCCCAGGAGTTTGAGGTTGCTGTGAGCTAGGATGACGCCACGGCACTCTAGCCAGGGCAACACAGTGAGACTCTGTCTCAAAAAAAAAAAAAAAAAAAAACCAAGAAGAAAATCTGACCCCCTAAGTTAAGACAAGTGTCATGTGTTCTTGATATCAATGGGGATAAACTAAAGAGAGCGAAGACTTACTCTGACCTTAGGTGGGAGGATTCTGGCATTTGTTTATCATTTACTCAGCAAATGACTGTGCCAGGCATTGTTCTGGTCACTGGGTTTACAAGAGGTGCAGAGCACCCACCCAAATCTTGGTTCACATACTGCTCTGGTGTCGGAATGATGCATGGTCAAAGTCAGTGGAGTGCTGTATGCAAAGCGTGTTTCACAATGAACTTCTCTGAGTTCATTTCTTAAGGAACTTCATTCATTACATTTTGCCAGTTACTCATTATTTTTCTTTTTAAATGAATTGGCTAAGTGACATGCATTAGATACATAACATTTTTAAACCTCATGAAGCTTATTTCTGGTAAACATAAGCATTTGCATTGCACAAAGGGAATCATAATAGCAAGCTGAAGTTGTTACAGCAACAATGAGAACACTTCAATATTTAGGAACCATCGTTTTTCAGGAGTAAATGATACAATTAATGCTTGATTCTATATTGTTTACAGACTTCCTTGTGACTCATAGCTCTTCACATGTCAGTCCTAACAGATAGAAAGGTGATTCTATGGAACTGAAACAATAATTCAAATAACGCTGTATGGATCTGCTTTTAAAAACCTTGACAGCCTTTTTTACCCATGATAGATTTATATCTCTTTTATTATAACAAAACTTCAAAAATTGCTTCTAAAAAATGAAAATTTTCCATTTCTTCGGAGGGCAGCTGGAACATGCTCATAGAGATAAAGATTTTTATACACACTGAAGAGGATCACAGAACAACAGAGGAGAGTAGCCCATGTGGATTGTGGAGCCAAGCGGGCTGGATTTGAGTCCTGACTCTGCAAGCTTATAGCTGGGTGAACCTGAGCAAGTTAATTCTCTTCTTACTGCCTCACTTTCCCCATCTGTAAAATGGACATGGTAAAGTACCTACTTCATGGGGTTGTTGTGAGGTTTAAAGGAATTAATGTACATTAAATAAAGGGTTTTGCCCAGAGTAAGTAACAAATGTTTTGCTTTTCTTCTATCTTTTAGAGATCATCTGGTTCAGGTATTTGTATTTCAGCAGGATTTAGTGTCAGCAAGGTAAGGATGTTAGTTATCCATTTTCTTTACACTCTCTAGAAATGAAATATATAGGAATATTTATTTTATCCATATATTTTTTAACAGAGACTGGTTCAAAAAGTCATTGATATTGCCTTCAGTGGTCCCTCAGTTCTTGCCTGGAGAGTTAGGGGTGAAATGATGGGAAACAGCATGGCACTGTGGAGGAAACAAGGCCTTTGGAACAAGGCAGACACAGCTCAAATCTAAGCTCCGTCACAGTGATTTAACTATTTTTGCCACCTGCAAATGGTGGCTGTAATACTTACCTCTTAGGGCTGTGAGATTAAATGGGATGCATGTACTTAGCACATCCTAAAGATCATCAAATGTTTGGATCCTGTCTGGGTGAACAGTTCTAAACCTTTCTTTGAGCAGAAGTGGCTAACTTCTGACCCACATAAACCTGCCCTGCTCCTCATGGCCCCCAACCCCCGTCCCCCTCAAACCTCACAGACCTCTACAGATGCACAGCCAATTCAAGCAGGGGTCAGACCTTTAATAGGCTGACCTACAACCGGTAAGGTCAATTGGCATGAAACGCTCTCTTCAGACAGAAACAATGAGATCAGCTTGGCCAATCAGAACCTGTTTCACTAAAATATTTGAAGTGAGATTTGAGAAAGGAATTAGCAGAAGCTAAAGAGCCAAGGGTTTGAGGTGGTCAGGCCCAAAATATGTTGAAACGATGAGGAAGCAGAGTTTAAAAGCTAGCACAGACCGTAAGACAGTACGGTGGACTGTATGTGGCCCCCTAAAATTCGTGTGCTAAAATCCTAACCCCCAACAGGATGCTATTAGCAAGTGGGGCCTTTGACAGGTGGTTAGGCATGGGGCCGGAGCCCTCATGAATGGAACTAGTGCCTCATAAAAGGGACGCAGGAGAGCTCACTTGCCCTCTTTCTGCCAGGTAAGGAGACCCCAAGAAGACAGCAGTCTGCAACCTGAAAGAGAGCCCCCACCAGAACCTGACTGTGCTGGCACCCAGATCTCAGACTTCCAGTCTTCAGAACTAGAAGAAATCAATTTCTCTTGTTTACAAGCTACCCAGTTTATTGTAGTTTTTTTATAGCAGCCCAAACTGACTAAGGCAAATATGGAGAGATTTAAGGAAAAAGACAGTTGGCAGCTCTTGGATCAGGAAAAACAAAGACCAGAGAGTCAAGTCATCTTAACGGCATCATCCTGACAGCCGAGGTTTGTTGGTCTCCCCAAGGCTGACCCTCCACAGTTCTCATTCTTCCCATGGGGCTAGGGGGTTATCATTCTATGGGTTTCCAAGAAGGCCTAGCCTGATGGTGGAGGTTCTTTTCTTGTTTTACACATTTCTTTTTTGTTTTGTTTGTTTGTTTACCTATGTCTATTTTTAATGTTAGGATAAACCCCTATTTTACTTGGGGTCACTTAAGTAAGTCCCTGTTCCTCTCTCCTCCAAAGTTAATACTGTACCAAAAAAAAAGAATGCGACCAATATCGAGGAAAGATGGCCTCTGAGCATGGAGTCCCCTGTTGCCTGTGGCATTGGCCTGCTGTTTACTTCAGGGTTCGAGCTTGGCTAGCCTTTTTTTGTATAAGGATCAGTAGAAACTGGCTTTCTAAGCTTGACCATTAGATTTCAGATCCTTGTAGTCACTAGCTCACTGTCCTTACAACTTTTAATTTTTGTTCCCTTACACATGGGGGCACTGTATAGAGACAGTAAGAGCATGGCTCTGCAATCAGATTCCTTGGATTTAATTTCTGCCTCTACCACTTACCAACTTGGGCAAGGCTCTTAATGTCTCTATGCATCAGTTTCCTTGCTATTACTGTTATAATGCATACTTAAAGATTATTGCTAAATATTATATCAGTCTTCTATCAAAACACCTACTTGTTACAATTATTTGTTTACTTATATTTCCCTTATCAGACTCTTGGCTCCTTAAGAGCCCATGGAAATATAACTTTGTATTTCCATTACTTAACACAGAGTAGACATTGAATAAATTAATATTCCCTTTTCAAAAACAGTCTTCTTACAAAGTATTCATCCTGCTAATTTTCCTTCTCTGAACTCATAAAGATTTTTAAATCTCTCTTTAACTCTTCTTCCACATATGGACATAAACCTGTACTACATATTATGCTTACTTTAATTATTCATTTACTCTATTAATCATTGTATGCTATTTAGTTAGCTTCCGTGCTGCAACTTTCAGGTCCTTTCGAACCCACCTTTTCTTGCCAGGTCTACCCTTTTTTTCTCCCATTTTTTTCTCTTCTATTCTTACTCTAAAGTAATTGTTGTGCTTATCATTCTTGAGTGTCTTTCTAACTGGATCTATCTGCTTCTCTGACTTAGCAAGGTCACTTTGAATTCCAATCCCATCTGTTAAGGAGTTCACTTTCTCTCCAGGTGACTACGTCAGCTAAATCAATGAGTTTCCTATTTCTTCAGCCAGGTCACTGATGAAAGTTAAAACATACAGCTTCTACCTCATTTACAAATATGTTATTCTCCAAAACTCTATGACCATGAGTAGATACATGAAAGGCAAAGTTTAATGACAGTAAGATTGTTTCATAGAAGACATTTTTGTAAGAAAAACTTTTGATTGTGAAAGTGAATGACTCCTCAGCTCAATAAATATTTTTTAATCGCTTAATGGCCTACAACCCAATATTTCAGCTTATTAAACCAAGATTTAACCACATGTAATTTTTATTTGGTTGCTTTAAAGTATTCCTGACTCTATCCCACATCTGAGTTTATCCAGTAGATATACATAATGTCCTGTATGTAGGTGCAAATCTAAATTTAGCAAACTAGCAATTAAGAACACATCCTAGTATTAGTGTGATTTAGATGAGCAACTCATAGACTGGGTAAGAATAGTTTGTATAGATTTTTACCAATAATTAGTAGAGTCCTAATTTTAATTAGGTGGAACTCTAACAGGAATGTTGCTCTAAAGAAAAAGATAAACCAACAGATCAAAATCTTTTATTGTTTTATTTGATGAAAGTAATAAATCTACATAATGTATTTGCAGATGAAAGGAAGTCGTTGTGGCTTTTTGTCTTGGAAAAATATGTCCTTATTAGGAATCAAAGACAGCTTCTTGAGTAAAATTGTGCTCCAAAATACTTTGCCATGTTTAAAGGTGTGTTCAACCTTTTTGGTGTTTGCCCAGGCAGTTCATGCCACTTCACAGGTCACAGAACGTGACCTGAGCTTGTCACCGTTGGCATCCAAAGGTTTTGGTCCTCAGGAGAATGCCATCGCACTGCTCTTTCAGCCAAACAGACCTACAGCAGTTTGTTTATGTGCCCACCTCCTGAACGTAGAAAGAATCGTGACCAAGAAGGTAAAGATTTATAGTCATAGTTTCAATTTAGGTTGAGTTTGAGTGGATTAATTTGCTTCATTGAAAAAAGTCTTTTACTGTGATATGAAGACTTTTGTAAGCAGAAACTGAAAAGGTCCCGTGGGACTTTCAGCCTGATGTTTTCCTTTGCCCTACTGGGGCTTTTCCTTAGGTTGTAAATTCCAGCTTTCTAATGTCAGATTCCTCCTTTGTTGAGCTTTAAGGCATTTCTGGAATTACTCAGTAAAGGGACTTTGACAATCCCCTGCCCTGTTCTTAGGTCATAGAGCTGATTTATGGCTGGAGGAGGTTCTCTAAACAGTAGATGAAATTGGTGAAATGTTATCCATTTATTAAAGTGGGTTCAGGAGTTCCTCCTGCTGATCAGTGGGGGGTGAAGGTGGGGTGGTGTCCTAAATATAATCAGCCCTCGGTGTATCAACTTATTGCTATTTTGTGAGTTTTACTGCAGGAAAATGGAAATCACCCTAATAGAAATGGTTTAAGGGTAAAATCTGAAGAGTACACTGATGGTGTTCTGGCAAATTCTAAATCTGCTATTTCAGGTTGATAGCATAGAAGCAGTTTCAGAAATGGCTGCTCCTATTAATATAAACTCACAAATTCAGTATTTTTTCAACCAACATTTATTGACACTTGTCCATTCTGTTCAGATACTGCTCTAGGTAGCATGAATATAGCAGAGAATAAGGCGGACAAACTCTCTGCCTTTTGTAACTCCCCGGGGAAAGACATTAAATAATAGCAAATAAATATGTACTAAGATGGTGAGTAGCACTGCGGGCTCTGATGAAGAGTAACACGCAGGCGGGGTACAGAGGATTGGGGTTAGTTGTCATTTTAAGTGTGTACTAGTTTCCTATTGCTGCTTTAATGAATTGCCATAAATTTAATGGTTTAAAATAACTTGAATTTATTATCTCACAGGTCTATAGGTTAGAAGTCTTACACTGGTCTCACGAGGCATCAGCAGGCTCTAGGGGAGAATCCCTTTCCTTGCCTTTTCCAGATTCTAGAGGCTTCTCACATTTCTTGGCTTGTGGTCCCCTTCCTCCATCATCAAAGCCAGCAACATCATATCTTTCTGACCGACCCTTTATTCACTGCACATTTCTTTCCGGCCACAGCTGGGAAAGGTTCTCCTATTTTAAGAGCTTAGGTGATTAGATTAGGCCCACCCAGATAATCTAGGACAATCTTTTTATTTGAAGGTCAGTTAATTAACAACCTTAATTCCATCTACAATCTTAATTCTCTTTTGCCACATAAGATAACATATTCACAGTTTCCAGGGGATTAGAGCGTGGGCATCTTTGGAAGTCCATTATTCCTCCTACACCAGGTACTTTCAATAGGTATCTTGTAAGAGGTAACATCTTAATTAAGATGTGAATGAATGAAGACTCGACCCAAGTAAATATCTGGAGAGAGGGTGTTGTAGGCAAGAGCAACCTGTTGTTGGTTCTCTCTTTGAAAGAGAAAGAATGCACGTGGTTAGCCCAGAGTAAGGGAGATAAAAGGTGATTGACAAGGTCAGAGAACTAGGAAGGGATCAAATCAATTAAGACACCAGAGGCCTCAATAAGAAGTTCAGGTTTTATTCTCAACAAGACAGGAAACCAACAGAGTTAACAGAAGAGTAACGTAATCTAAGATATCATTTTAAAATATCATTCTAGACAACGCCTTTGGAAAACAGTTTGACATTATCTTGTAAATTTGTGTATGCACATATTCTATGACCCAGGAATTCTACTCCTGAATATATACCACAAAGAAAAACTCATATATGTATACTGGAATAAGTTCAATTATATTCTTATCTACCATGAGTGATAACATAAACAAGCAAACAAACAAACAAACAAAAAAAACTTGGTAAGACCGAATATCCATCAATATTTTGAACAAGCTGTGGGAAATGCATTCACAATACTACTATGTAATAGTAAAAAAATGAATAAATTCTAACTATGTATGATACATAGGGGGTGGTAAGAAGAAAGAATCTGGGATTATTTAAAAAAATTGTTTAAATATTTTTATTTTGACATAATTTTAAGCTTATAGAAAAGTTTCAAGAATAATACAATGAGTTGCCATGTACATCTGTGTGTTCTCTCTCGCGCCTCTCTCTCTCTCACATAACCCCAGAACAATTATCAAAATCAGGAAATTACCATTGATACAATAATATTATCTAACCTACAGGCCTTATTCAGATTTCATTATCTGTCCCACTTATAGTCATTAAAGCAAAATAAAATCTTGGATCATACACGTGTTGCAGTCAATTGTTATTTCCCTTTAGTTTCTTTTAATAGGAAATAGTTCCTCAATCTTTCTTTGTCCTTAGTAACATTGACATGTTTTAAGTATGCTGGTCAGTTTTTTGTTTGTTTTCAAAAATGTCCCTTAATTTGAGTTTATCTGATATTTTCTCATGATTAGGTACAGGTTTTGCATTTTTGGCAGGAATACACTTTTGGCACGTGTCCTTCACAGTGTATCATGTAATGGGAGGCACATGTCAGTTTGTCCCGTTTCTGTTAAGGTTACTTGGTTAAAATGGTGTCTGCCAGGTTTCTCCAATGTAAAGTTACCATTTTTCTCTTTTTAATTAATAAGTGTCTTGTGGGGAGATACTTTGAAACTATACAATAAATCCTGCTACTCATCAAACTTTTGCCCACAGTTTTAATGCATTGATGATTCTTCCACGAATTGAAGGATTGAAGGATAATTATTACAATACCGAATGATGACTTTTCTAATTCCATCATTTCTTCTAAATTTATTAATTGGTTTTCTACTGAAACAAAACATTTTTCTGTTTTCCTCTATTAATTAATGAACAACATGTATTCTTACTTTATTCAATGGATAATTCATTAATATCATTATTTATTTAGATGCTCAAATTATCTCAGATTTGGTCATTGGGAGCCTTTTCCAACTGGCTCCTGTGTCCTTTTGACATATCCCTCTCCTAATTTGATCACTTTCTCACTTGTGGCACAGTAAGGGTCCAGGCTCATTTTGTACTATCCAAGTCCCAGCCCAAGAATCAGCGCCATCCCCAAGAATTCCTGGTTACTTTTGGTGAAAAATTGTTAGGTAGTTGCTAGGTATTCTCATTGTTTCTGACATCTTTATATGTTTTGAAGGAGTAAAAAAAAGAGTCAAAGATGATTCCAAGATTTCTGACCTGAGCTAATGGAAGGATGGAGGTACCATGAACTGAGATGGAGAAGGCCAAGGCAGAGCAGATTCAGAGGCAGGACCTAAAGTTCAGTTTGGCCACGTTACATTGAGATGCCTATTAGACATTCTGGTGCAAATGGTAAGTAGGCCGTTGGATATCTAGTTTATAGTTCTTCAGAGAATCCTGGACTGGGGATACAATTTGGGAATCATCAGTATATAGGTGGTACTTAAATGCATGAGAAAGAATGAGATCATCAAGGGAATGAATATAGATAGTGAAGGGAAGATAGCCACTGTCTGAGTACTAGGACTGCCAACCCAAGAGGTAAGGGGGAAGAGAGACAAGCAACAAAAGAGTCTGAGGAGTGACCACTGAGGGGGGAGGAAAAGCCCACGAATTTGGTGTTTCAGAAGGCAAGTGGAAGAAAAGTTATTAGGACAGAGAGAGTGATCGACCATATCACAGTTTGCTGCTAAGACAAGTAAAATCAGGACTGAGAACTGATCATTAAACAGGGACAGTTAGCTTGACTGGAGTGGGTTTAAGTGAGAATAAGGAATGTGGAATTACATAGGACAGGTATAGAAAAATCCTTTTAAGGGTCTTGTTGCAAACAGGAGCAAAAGAATGGAGGAGTCGTAACTCCCGAGGAATTAGGGTCACAAGAAGGTTTTTGTGTTTGTTTTTGTAAGATGGAAAAAATAACAACATGTTTGTATACAGATGGAAGTGATGGAGAAGATGGTGGAAAAATTGACGAATGGAATTGCCATTTTCAGCTTCCCTTTCTGGAGGCTGCCCATGTTCCTTGCCCTTGGGCTCCCTCCTTCCATTTCCAAAACTAGCAATAGCAAGTGGAGTCTCTCTCCCACCTCTCTGACACCTCTTCTGTCATCCTTCCCCTCTCATTGCATCCAGGGAAGGTCCTTCAATTGCAAAGACTCCTGTGGTTAGATTGAGCCCACCCAGATAATCCAGGATAATCTCTCAATCTCAAGGTCCTTAACCCTGGTCACATCTGAAAAAAAATTTTTTTTTTTTTTGGCCACATAAAGTGACATATGCACAGGTTCTGAGGTAGGACCTGCACATCTTTGGAGGCTCATTATTCTGCCAACGACAGTATCCCCGAAGTACCAGAATGCTTGAAATAGCTGGTTTCTTAGGTGGTTTTCTCTATTTCTTTAATTTACCTAGCTTACTCTTTAGTTGTTTACACTGGGGCAAACTTTTTATGAGTTGTCATACATTCTAGATGACTAGAGCATGATTCTATGTGAACCTGTGTATGAGACTCATGGATCTGTCACTTAACTGATGTTGATTAGCTCTATATTTCTTCGACTATCACTGTGAGAGAAGATGGATACAACTGCCAGATCAATCTCCTACCCTTCTGCAAATAACGTTTTCCAGGCTTCCTTGCACTTGGCTTCTAGCTAAATTTGGTCAGTGGAGGCCTGGTGAGAGATTAGACTGCAGGAAGCAGCCAGGGTATTTCTTCCTTTCTATTTCTGCTTCATGCGGTGGTTCCCTGCAGTGATTGCATTTTTGCTTGGTCCCAGCTCTGACAGGCAGCCCCTTCCATGACTCTTGCTTCAGCTGGAGGGACTGGCTTCTTGGTTCCAGGACTACCACTTTCTCTCTGCGGATGCTTGTGGCTTCCTGCTGTTGCTAATCTCTGGGTTGAATCCATTCTCTATTTAGCTTCCTAGCTCTTCCATCACTGTGTAACCAATTACTGTATTAAATTTCCTGTTTGAAATATCTAGAGTAGTTTCTCTTTTCTTAACTCGACTTTCACTCATAGAATGGAGAATAAAGTTATGCTAACTTCAATCTTACAATCACAAAAATATTCTTCCTTGTCAATCTGAAAGGAACTCTTGTAATCTAAAGAAATAAAATGTTTGACAGAAAATCATTCAGTTTGTTTAGGAGTATATAAAAAAAATTAACACCCTTATGGCATTTCTGACATGAAATATGTGGCTTGTTGTTTACTTACTGAGACTGATGTCGTGGAGGGAGCTCTACGGGTACATGAGAAAAGAATTTCAGGAAGCCACTCTGTGAACTGCTGGGGATTAGATTTCTAAATGATGAGCCCAGTGTGTTGGTGTAGCAGAGGACAGGACCATATCCCATTGCCAGTGCCAATCAAGGACACTCAATCATGGCTTTGGGGCACAGAGGGCAGGATAAAGAGAATTCCACATGTCTAAAAAGTGGTTTCCTCTGTTTTCAAGGAAAAGAAAAACTGGGACAAAGATGCAATCTGGGGTGGCGGGTGACTGGCTGTCACTCATTTCTTCTTAAACACACGTATGCACACAGTGCACGCACAGTGGAAAAGGGATGAAGGGAAGACTGCTTTCCTCTGAATAGTAAGGCTATTAGCAGGAAGGAAAAGATTTAGAAATAATTTGCATACATGATTATTGGGACAGAAAAGGATGACTCTAACACTGTAGTTCTTGACACAACTTTGTGGCTTTCTGTGGTTGAGATAATGTACATAAAGCAGAGACCCCGCCATCTGACTAATTAACTCGGCAGCAGGGAAGGAACGGATGAAAGGATAATTAATAGGTCAAAGACCCAATGCTGTGTTATGATTATTTGAATAATATTATGATGATTTGAATAACGTACAAGAGTTTGTGAAAATTGGTTGCTGGCTAGAACTCCAGCTGACAAAACATTTGAATCATGCTCATTTTATACCTCCTGGGTAGCTTTCCTTCCTTCCTGAAAGTACTGAGCATATGTTTGAATAGTGGGGGGATGGGGGAGAGGCACAGGGAAGATGAGTGGAAAATGACTGTGAAAAAAATACTGTTTTAAATGTCTATGGCGGAATTATACTGTCTTAAATGTCCATGGCAGAGCTCCTCCCCTTTCTATTCACACTGAAGCGACCTTAACTGGTGAACGGGATTGCAGGCTGAGACAACAGATACTGCAGCATCTGAGGTTGCAGAGACTGTTCAGGGACATGAAAAATCCAGTGCCCATCTCCTGCTTTAAGAAAAAATGGATTACTTAATTAGATCAGGTCTATCGCTGATGGATTTCCATCTTCATCTAAAAAAACAAAACCAAAGAATCATTCATTCTTATTTTAAACAAGTAGAGGCTTTAAACCAAGATATTTATTTAGAATTTTTTAAACACATTGAATAAGTCCTACACAAAAAATGGTTTTGAAAATTTTATAGATTATTAACTAATGAAGTAGCATTTATAATATTTCCACACTTGACGATTGTGTGGTACCATGTCATATAATATTTCAGGGGCTTTTTTTTTTAACTGAGAAAATGGACTTCACTGTCAACATTTAAGCAGCAATCTAGAACATGGCCTGAGGATGTGCAGGGCAACTAATAAAAAGGCCAATCTGTTTTCTGCTGCATGAGTTTATTTCCAGCAGGAGTTCCGTGTTTTATTACTTATGTGAAAAAATAGCTCCTTTCTACCTTACGTTACTGCAGTGATTCTCAATCAGGGGGGATTTTACTACCCTGGGGACATTTGGCAATATCTGGAGACATTTTTGATTGTCACAACCTGGAAAAGCTGCTGGAATCTAGGGAGCAGAGGCTAGGGATGCTGCCAAGCATCCCACAGTGCGCAGGACGCCCCCGCAACAAAGAACTATCTGGCCCCCAATGCCAAAGTGTTGATGTTGAGAAGCCCTGAATTAATCCAAGTGTGCCCATTGGTGAATATGAGAATGCAAATAAGGCTGTTTTGTCCAAGATCCTCCTTAAATTTGCTGTAAGCTTTTCTTCTCCACTTGCAAGATTTGGCTTCTAAAAATAGATGAAATAGGACACCTCACTGCATATGACTGAATGTCTAACCTCTTACACTAGCATTTTGGTATACCTGTTATATGGCTACAATTTGGTCATTAATAATTAACATTAATGAATGAATAAGAACAAGTAATTCTCAGTCCCAAGAAGTCATGGGTCAAAGATGAAGCTAGGAGGTAGAAGAGAATATTTTTCTAAATAAATGTTCAGATAAGCAGTGGCACCCAAGGGAGCTAGAAGACCACTGACAGCCTCCTCCTGCAGCCCGCTATAATAGGGTTGTGAGTACCAAGGAAGCTGAATATGGCTTCAGAACAAAGCTGGGTTCTGCATCTCCTAAAGAAACAATCTGGATGCCCACCTGTACAGGGTTTGCAATCCCATATATTCTCACCAGTTATTTTAAAGAGTTTTCATTTAGCTTGAAGATTTAGCTGAGAGTGTGCCACATATTATTTATTATGACTGGTTAGGTGAATTAAAGGGATAGCCTCATTCCTGAAGCAGAACCACAAACAGGGACTATAAACTCTGGGGGACAGTGCCGATAGCAAAGAACGTGCCATTTGGTATTTAAGAATGCTTATCATAACATTTTGATCAAGAATGTGATTTCTGTTTTGGAAGTAGTGAATGGGCTTTAGACTATACCAGAATTTCAGTTTTCCAGCTTAAGTATTCTTTCCCTTATTTCACTTCCCAAGGCAAACATTATTAATGTTCAGGTTGACAAGCATCCCACAAGAAGCAACTGTATCCACCACTCACCCTGCTTCTGTAAATGAACAGCAAATACAGAAAGTAGAACATATATCATTAGTCAGATGGCTTGATGTAGAACAAGAGATTATATATATTTTGATAATTAGAATTAAGCTGATAGAGATTGGCAGCTGCAGAGATGCTCATAATTCAGTCTCTCCCACACCCAACTTCTTACAGGAAGAAGCTAGCGTTCTTCCTGTAAGATCATGTGTCACTGTATTCCCTATCTTTGTATTCAGCCTATTTCCCATGCTGAATGGGATCCAGGGAATCTCATGGAGCTGGCCCACAAACTGATCCACTGTCCCGGGTACAGAGGGTTGATTCTACCCTGAGAAGGGGTAGAACTACAAACATATGGAGTTATGTATTACTCTGTAATATCTGAACTTCAAATATATGTACAGTGGTTGTATAGTTATCACTTTGAGAAATAACAGGAGTCATTTAGATGCAGAAACTTTCAGCAGCTACTTGTAGTGAGAATGTGGAATAATACAGTCTCCTCTACTTTCTTTAACTTCTTAAGCTTTGTATTGTAAATGTGTATTTCTTACTTTTGTGGCCTTAACAGAAACGAAAATTTAATAATGCCTTCCTATGATATAAAAACAGAGAGAGAATTTGTTTTATTTTGGCCTTTGCTGTTGACAAAAGGGTTTGGAAATAAGTGATAAATGTACATCCACTGACATCCATCAACACAGTAGGAGCTAAAGTATGTGGTATTGTACTTTACATTTTCATTAAATAATAAACCAGATTTACATAATAAGCATACATATGCACACACATATTGTGATGTTAAGATATGAAGAAATGATGGCAATGCTTCATTTAGGGATGTTTTATAGATGAATCTGGTAGAACTTTAGTAGATAAAAACAGTATTTCAAAAACAGAATTATGTTGGATTTATATACAAAAGCTCAATTTATAAATAGTACACTGAAGAACATGACACCATGTAACTTGGTTACTAACATTATACACTAGTATAATATTAAAAGCTATGATCTTAAATTGATGGCTTAAAATTGCAAATGGTAAGAAAATAAAGAAGGAGAAACAGACACTGAAAGAAGAGCCACTGAAATACAGAGATCTACAGTTCGATTACACAAGGCTCCTTCACCAAAGCAGAGATCAGCTTGTCAAACATGGAAGCAACCATGAGCAAGCTGTGGAATCTTTTCTTAACTCAACCAGGACCTGGGAGACCTGGTTACACAAGGTGCCCCGTCTATGATGTTCCCTGATGGGTGTGGGGGAGTGGTCTTTCTCCCTGGGACTGAGGTCTGAAGCAGGAGATCAAGCAGAACTGGGGCCAGGAAGAGCAGTCTCAGCAGGGAGGATGGCTCCTGAGGCCAGGTGGTTCAAGCCAGTTCTTGAACAGTTCTGAGAAGAGAAACTCTATTCACTTGTGACATCAATTAACATCAGCTGATTATATGGCAATGGTGGCCCTAGGACTTATGGACTTTGTGACACACTGTTATAAAAGCATGTCAGCCAGAAGTGCGGAAGTCATCTGCTAGATAAACTTGTATGCAAATCTTTGCTTCGGGATCTACTTCGAGAGGAATACAACTTGAGAGTAATTTCAAAGTTCATGTACAAAATATCTCCAATTTCTTTTTCTCCTATGAGATCTTTTGTAGTCCAGTTAACTTTTGTCTTTAAGGCCATATACTAGTTTTTATTTCCTGGGACTTTTCAAAATTTGAAATCTTAAACTTTAAAATTCCATCTTTTAAACAAACCTGCATGACCACTTCTCCCCTACTTAACTATGCCAGACCTACTGTTCGAACTTGTCAACGCCTGCAGTCTTGAGTTTCTCGTTTGATATCACTTTTCTACATGTATGCACCCACCGTTAGTTGGTTTAATTATGCTCACCTGCATCCTCGTCCGGTCACTTTCTACTCTGACCTTGAAAATCTTGAAAATGCTCAAACAGGCTAACCAAACCATCTTGCTAAATTTCAACTTCCCATCTCTAATCTTACTTATGTGCTCAGTACACCCCAGCTGCATAAATCTTTCTGTTTTTCACAAAAAAAAAATGCTGTGTTATCTCATGCCACCGTATTCATGTTCCTGGTATGTTTTTCTGGTCTTCGGAATTCCTTCTCTTTCCCTACTTAAAAGTCACCCCCTCAATCATGCCTTCTGTGACAATTCCAGGCAAAATTAATAATGTCTGCTGTGGTTTTCTTACCATTTTATATGTGATTGTTAGAACACTCATCATGCAGAATTGTAATTATTTATACGTCTGCCTTCTCAACCAGAGTATGAGCTTGAGGACAAGGACAGTCTTTAAATGCCAATATCCTGAGCTCCTAAGGCTAGAGTGGCTGGAAGATAACAGGTAGTAATTTAATGTGTGATGAATGAATAAAAGTTACTCATTGAAGTTCCAGCCCCTTATTCCCAATACTTCATCTGATTTTCACAGGAAACAAATTTTTTGCTTATTATTAATATTTCTGGGGGACCCATTTGGTGCCAAGTCCTTTACAATAGCTTATCTTAATAAGTCAGTATGTGTTATCCCCCATTCTGACATGATCTGCCTGCTGGTAGCTTCTGCCCACACGTCTTTCATTTCAGCTAGGTGTTTTCAATTACTAACTCAGCCCAGACTGACAGTAATCGGATTGGTTTCTGCCACCATAAAAACATAAAACAGCTTTGGGTCTAATTTGATCTGCCGTCTCCCAGGCACAGTCCTACCTCCAGACTTCTGTTTATGTAAACAGTAGCTGTCCTTACGATTGAAGCCACTGTTAGTTTGGCTTTTAATTAATTGCAGCTAAAAGAAACCTAGCTGGTGAACATATGAAATAATAGTTTTAAGTTGCATTAAGGGAACGACACAGGTTATTTAGAGAGGCAGAAAGGAAAGAGGGGCTGAGGAAGGAAGCATTGGAGTGAGGAGAAGGGAAGAATGAGAAAGAATTAACCTTTAGAGGCTTTATGTTATTGTCAAGTATTAAACAGAGTATTAAATAAGACAGAAGCATGGTTCAATAAAAAGGAGAAAGAGCATTCCTGGGTGGGCGTTTAATGACTTAGAGATAGGAGACAGTGAGGGGATGCATTTTCCCACAGAAAGCAGAAAGCTACTTATAAGCAAATATGTGGAACCCAAGTGTACATGAGATAGCAGAACTCATTTCTGAATAATGGAAGACATTACTTATTCAAACAGTAATATTATTTCTGAATAATGGAGAGACAATTGTCCTGGGTTGTATGATGGCGATGTTGGGAGAGCAGAGTTCCAAAGCTGCCGTGGGCAATAACTCAGGAATACTTGACATCTCCGAGATCATATATGCAGAATGTCTAAAGCAGATCTTTATTGCTCTGGTTGTACCATCAAATGACAGCATGAATTAGAGCTAGCCACTTAATACTGCGCAGTTTCTTTATTTTTGGAAAAAGGGGAATAAGCTTAAAGACTCAAGCTCCTTCAACTCTATATCCATGGCTCAATGGTCCCAAAGTTGAAAGTGTTTCCTCCTACAAGCTCTATCTTAGTACCCTTATATTTTCTGAATCTTTGTTTAAGACATGCTAATTAAAGTTCCTAAAAATTATAAAATAAAAGCGTAAGAGTGGGACATTGGAGAAGGTTATCAAGAAAAATTGGTGTTTCCTATTAAGTAAATATTTTGAACTACATTGCTTTTGACTGAGAGTTTTTTATTTTTACTACTTTTACTGCTTGTTTCTTTTAGCTCATTAGATAGGAGAATAATGCTCTGAGTTATATTTCAAGCACTAAGTCTCATCGATACTAAATAAATAATGACAATATTTCCTTTCTGCTTCTAGGCTTGTGGAACATAATCATAATATTCTTTAATTTTCAGAAAAGTGAAAACATTTCCCTTTCTCAGACAGCAGACAGTTTCAAGGATAACATTTGCAGAGTGCAGTACACCCCTACTGGAAAAATAGCTTCTTTAGAGTAGATCCCAAAATGGCGGCCTGCAGTATGCCGGACAAGGTTCTGGTTCCCGTGGAAACAGCACGCATGGCCACCTGATGATCTTGGATCAAACAGCTGCATACAGCATCTTGGTTTACTTTGAAAAATGGAAAATAACAAAAAACTCACAACTGAAAATTCACAAGGCAACTTGCCAAATGTCAACAATGGCTTTGGACACGCTCGTGCAGGCATGACTTAGAACCACCCTTGAACATTAGAAGATGATCTTGAGACGTTAACTCTATCAAATCTATCTGCCTCCAAAATTGTATTTGTGAAAATGAATAAATTATATATTTCTTTTTTTAATTATATGTGTTAAAATTTATTTGACTAGTTAGATCTATTTAGAATGTCCTTTTAAAAGCAGGACATATGTTTCTCTAAATGCCAGATGTCTTCTTAAGCATTGTCCTGTATAATCTTTGGTAGTATTTAGCTTTGTAATATATATAAATGACAAATATTTCTTAGGTCACACAATAATATGAGTGATTAATTATGATATTACTTAAAAGCCTTTGTTTTATTGTGTTTTGAGTTTTTTTTCTTTTTTGTCTGAACTTCATCTCATGTTTTTGCCCTTTTGGCCATGTTGTGAAGGATAATTAAATTGTATTGAGTTTTGTGAACCCTGTGGAGAAAAGATTTATATCTACCTAGGAAATCTTGGAAGCATGAAGTTTTGTACACAAATTCTGGAATTTCTGTTGTTAGCTTGCTAGAAATCTTGAGATTTAGCCAAGAAGTAGAAATGCAGAACACACCTGGAGAATCTGGAGGAAAGAAATTGGTAAAGATTGAGAAATTTGAATTGTTTAGTCTTTTTCAGAATTTAAACTAAGATATTTAAAATAAAATTATTTAGATAAGATTGGGTATAGAATAGAGGTACACTAAGAATTAATATTTGAACCCAGAGCTATAAAGATTCTGATGGTATCCAATCATAAATGACTGGGCTTATGCATGATTGCTTTAAGTACTGAATCATGAACAACATTTCCATCAACAATTTTTACTATTGGTGAACTTTAAAGTAGTTGTACAACCAGATTGAGTAGGAAAAAAATTGAAACTGAAATTATAATGAATTCTTTAAGCCTTTTCTTGTGTATCAAATTGGAATGCATATTCAATATGTCATTTTATGGTTAAATCATGACTAAATACTGAATATACACAGAAAACATGTTTCCAGAACATTTGAAGAACACTATAACTGAATGTAAACAATTGTTTCATAGAAACTGGCTTTGTTAGTCAGTGAAGCATTTTAAAAATGGTGAAATGATTCATAAGAAACATTATTGTTAATTATTAATAAAGAGTATCATCTGGAAAAATACCAAGTTTCTATGGCATACCAAATGTATGGGATGTAGTGTTGGGAAAGAGCTGTAGTCAGCACAGCCATGTTAAGTTGGTGGGGAAGAAAAGGGGTACAGGTTAAAAAACAAAAGCTCTTCTTTCCTGAAAATGTTGATATGCAGCATCCAGCTAGGAAATCAAGAAGAGCGACAGACCGATTCTTCTGATTTGTATTTTGGTAAAATTTCTCCAAATTTTCACCAGTTTATTGAAGGTCAGTCCTTTTAAGCTACATTGATTGATATTTTTGCTAGTGCACCTTCCTGGTGATCAGTTCATCCTTGAGAAACATCTTCCGTTTAAAACAAACTAAACAAAAAAACAAATCAGAGAGTCAGCATGGACCATTTTTTCACAAAAGCTGCCCTTGACTAACAGCTTTATTGAGTAAAACAGTATGACCATGTTCATTACACCATGTTGTTGGATTTGAAGACTTGGTGTTACTTTCCCCCAAAATTGATCTCAATGCGATCACAATAAAAATGCCAGCAGGAGAATGTGTGTGTGTGTGTGTGTGTAAATTGACAATCTAACTCTAAAATGTATATGAAAATGCAAAGAACCAAGAATAACCAAGACAGTCCAGAAAAAGAAGATCTAAGCTGGAAGGCTTCCACTCCCAGATATCAAGATTTATTGTAAAGTTACCATAATTAAGACAGTGTGGTATTGCAGCAAGAATAAACAGTCTGCAGAACAGAATGGAGCTTCCAGAAACAGAACTACATACATGATCATCTGATTCATAGCAAAAGTGACACTGCAATGCAGAGGGAAAAGGGTTGTCTTTTCAATAAATAATGCTAGGTCAATTGGCTATCCACGAAGGAAAAAAGCTTATCTTGACGCCTGTCTCACACTATACCCCAAAATAAAATACCAGATGGATTGTAAATCTTAATGTGAAAGGCAAAACAATAAAGCTCCCAGAAGAAAACACAGGGAAATATCTTTTTAAGGACTTGGTAGGCAAAATTTGTTTTAAATAGGACACAAAATTACTATCAATAAAGGAATAATTTGAAAAATTGGTCTACATTAAAATTACAAAATTCTTTTCATCAAAAGATGTCAATAGAGTGAAAAGACAAAGAACAGAGTCGGAAAAGATTTTTGCAACATCTAAAACTTACAAAGAGCTCATACAAAAGATAACTTTAATGAATTAATAAGAAAAATAATAGTAAGCCAACCCAGTAGAAAAATGTGCAAGAGACTTGCCCAGGGACATCTCAAAAGAGAAAATAAAAATAGCCAGTAAGTATATTAGAGGTACGTAACCACACCAGCAATCAGGGGAATGCAAAGAGAAACCATAATGAGAAACTTTTTTATGCCTACTAGAACAGTGAAAATGAAAAAGGACTGACAATATTGACTGTTAACAAGATTGCGGAGTAACTGGTATTACTAGAACTGGAATTGTTGGTAGATAAGTAGTTTAGTGGTAGCTAATAAATTTAGACATAAGCACACCTATGATCCAGCAATTTAACTTCTGGATACATGACAAATAGAAATTTGTATATATGTTCAACAAAATACATGTGCAAGAATATTAGCAACATTATCTGTAATGGAATAAATTGAGAACAATGCACATGTTCATCAACATTTGAGTGGTTAAATGAACTGAGTGATATGAACACAACAGAGAATGAACAAGTTATAATTACGTGCAATGACATGGAGGGTATCACAAACATAATGTTTAACAACAGCAGCCACAAAAGAGCAATCACTGTATAATTTAATTTATATAAAGCTCAAAAAAAGGCGAAGCTAATCTATGGTGTTAGAAATCAAGACAGTGGTTACCTTGATGGGGGTAGTAACTGAGAGAGGGCACGAGAAGGATGTCAGGGGAGTTAGTAATGTACTGTTTCTTCATCTGGGTGCTGGATATGTGGGTATGTTCACTTTGTGAAAATTCAGTGCTGTACATTTATGAGTTATTTACATTTCTGTATTATGTTATAATACATAAAAAATTCACTTTAAAGAAAATCATCTTACCTGGATACATTGCTAGTGAATGCAAAAATAATTTAAGCTTTATGGAAGAAAATTTGGCAGTACTTATTAAAATTTTAATACATTTATAGCCTTCAATTGAGAATTTCATGTTTAGGAGATTACCCTACTGAAAGATTTGCTTAAAGGCACAGAATGTGTTCCTTACTCCACTGGTCACTCCCCTCTCTCAGGGTACTGTCATTTCCCAGCTTTCACCCCACGACTTTCCCCCAGTGTCTCTCATCTTGCCGGCTGTTTCTTCGTGGTCTTTTCCACTGGTTCTGCCTTCTCTTCCACACATCTAAATGCAAAAAGACCCCACATCTCTGCCCTGTGCCCTCATCCCTTCCGTCTGAGCTCTTTTGCCACATAATCTCTTGTAGTCTAAGGGCTTTAAGTGCCATCTAGATGCCAGCAGCTCCTAATTGTAATTCTCCAGTTCATATCTTTCCCCTAAGCTCTAGGTTCATCTATCCAACTTGTTTTTTTTTTTTCTTTTTTTTTTTTAAATTTTTTTAATTTATTTCAGCATATTATGGGGGTACAGATGTTTCTGTTACATATGTTGCCCTTGCCCCCACCTCCCTCCCTAAGTCCGAGTTTCAAATATGTCCATCATTTGGGTGGTGCACAT
>CAUYSK010003463.1:0-27742 GCA_963575035.1 Avahi laniger | reverse complement strand
TTTAACACCTGCTGTGTACATCCGTGTAACAGAAAGGGCGATAATAAAGCAGCAATCCTAAAGCCAAGGACATGGCAGAGAAAGATCTGTAAGCACAGTCTTATTTTCTTCTGTTGTCCAGAATACTTATAATTCTTGAGCCTCCCAGAAATTGGAAGCTAAATAAAGCAACTCAAGTTTCCTTTATTTTGCACTGAATTACAGTGATTTGTGGTTAAAGCAATGCATGAATATTTTAATACTTCTTACATGTCCTGAATTCTGAAAGCGAGTAAGTAAAGTAACAGGCATCCCGAGTTAAGGAGCTACCTCAGAGTACCCCAGACCAGGCCGTTGGTGGCAGGATGTGATTTTAACCTGACCCGGCCCCTGCAGGCATGTGAGTGAAGCATCTGCCTCGGCCTGAGCGCCTCCCAAGGTAAGGCGCTAGCTGGCAGTGGGGCGCGCAGAGGCGAGACCAAGCCCTTCCATCACCCGGGCTGCCTTCAGAGCAGCTTCAGCAGGCTCTCTAACAGGAAATGCTTACAGTTGATGGGTTATTAGGCTTGAGAGCCTTTGTTCCTCCGCCCAGTGGAGTCCTTACTAAATGCTAGCAAATGTGGCAATTGGGCGCCAGTAGCTTAATTTCATGCTTCTAAATGGATACTGGGTGCAGATTGGTGAGGTGATTAGATTATTCAGAAATTGTGCTCAATGAGTACTTTACCTCTCACATTGTGACCTCTGAAATAATACGATTATAATTTTGGGTTTTCCTTAGGGTAAAATATCAGACTTGCTGAAAATATTTTATAAACTGTCGTGGTACAGCAAAATTTCATTTATTCAAAATGGAAACATACTGTGTGTCTTCCTATGCTATGTACGCTTGACTCTGCAAGATAAATGACAAACTAGGTAATACCATATTTATTTACAAAATAGCCAGGACACCATCAGCTCAAACATGTAGCCCGATCTCTTACAGCTTCTCCATTGGTCCTATACAGGAGGATGGGTGACTCTGTGGCTCTGTGGAATTTTGAAGTGCCTTTTGATCATGAATGAAAAATATAACTTGAGGCCCTTTTTTTTATTCGTCCAGAATCTGTTATCCATTGGTAGTTTGATGGAACTGAGTTAATCAGAAGACCCCAGCTGTTCTCTGGATAAGCCAGGCTTTGCTGTATCTGGCAGTCAGGAGCGAGGTAAGCCCCTGGTGGAGATGCCCTTCATAGCTGAGTGCCCTGCTTAGAACGTGGGATTCTTTGATGAGAACTGGGCGAAGGATTCCACTGATGCCAGTATCTGCCTTCCCCACTGTCGGGTTGAGCAGTCCCAGTGTGACCATACTGAAATGTCACCCTAGTTGGTGCCTGTAGCAGGAGTCCAGAGCTGCATCGCCCTCGCCCAGCATTGTGCTGCACTGAAGCCTGGCCCTGGCACTGTCCTCAGGACCCTGCCCAAGGGCCCACAGCAGAGCACACCTGTGCTGTGGAGAAGTCCTGCCAACAGCCCTGGGAGCCAGGCCATGCTGTGCAGGAGCCAGGCTCCCGGTGGAAGGAGGCCCCTCTTCCTCTGTGCCTTGATCCCTAGGGGGATGCCTTTGGCCATCTCTTCTGTCCTTTTCTGTTTCTGAGTGGAATAGTCATCACTCCCCTTGACTCATTTCTCTGTTCACATGTTTTCTCTCAGTCTGCAGAGTTAACTTCTGTAAGGAGTTTAATCTGGGATTCAAAACAAACTTAATGTACAAGTACCTTGCTGACATAGCACTCTGAATTTCCAACAATAGTGTACAGGAAACTAATCAATGAGCAACACTATAAAAAGTAGAGGGAAGTCTCATTGGGTTTAGCGTAAACCCATTTTGCTTGTGGTTAGAATTTATAATTTTGCTAAAGATGTAATTTACTAAAATTTGAAATGGTGTTCTAATAGTCCATTGTCTTGAGGATTAATCTAATTTATAAGTAATACTGACAGACATATTTTCTTACATCTGAGCAGAAATAGATGCATGTTTCTAGCATATGTAATATAAAAACTCCAGAGGATAAGTTTACACTTGACAAGATGTTGTTTTCTATTTTTGAATTTATTATTTTCCCCCTTTTTGGTAGTGGGGTTGAGAAGGGGGAGCATAATATTTATATAAAGAACTGTCACCCCAGGGTGACATTTATTTTCCAAGGTGACCCTGAACTCATGCTGTTGGTTTCATATGGTGTTTGTATGCTTTGCCTAGACTCAAGTCCTGGGGGTTTGGGGAAAATCAAGATTTTTTTTCTATTAACATACAAATTCTTCTAAATGTCACTTATTTTGCTAAATAGTATGCACATTGCCTGCCCATGTTTCTAAGCAGAGTTCAAGTTCATTTCTTTACAAATAGGTGAGTCACTTCAGTCAGGAAGAAGCCTACCCAACAAGTCATTTGAGAGTTCTTAGGTGGGTTTGCTGCTGCCCCGGTATCTGTTGTTTACACTCTGCCAGCAAAACTTACCTATTTTAATGTGCCTCAGATGGGTCTCAGACTAGAGTTTATCTGTGCTACAGGGAAACCGGGTCCCCTAAGATAAGTTTTTTGAATTGGAAACCTAACGATTCTATCTATCACCCATTCCTGCTGTGGCAGAGAGAAGCGATCACTTCCTGTGCCTCTGATCCTCTGTGATCTAGAATGAATGTGGCTTAGGAGGTCCTTGTTAATCTTTAATTCCGTAAATTCCCTCTGTTTTCTTGACATCTGACCACCAGAGCGAGCAAAGATCCCAGAGGTCAAAACAGTAGTAAGAGCTAAAGCTGCTCACAGGTGTGTACCTGATGGTCATACCGGTGCCATGAGGTTTCCTCCTAACTGCTCTGATGGCCTGCTGAAGCCAGCTCCTTGCCTGTCACTGGACTGCCTTGGACTCCTGGCCGTAGGGGACACTTGTGTCCCTTTGTCCCAGCTCCATTGGCATTAGTATGATCATAGTGCTTTTTCAGAATTCAGGCCCAGGAGGTCCTGGCAGTTGTGTTCTTCCCAAACCCAAGAGGTCAGGGAGGAAGCTGAATGTCGAAGATGTGCTTCCTTGCAGTTCTGGTCATGCACTTCATAGCCCGTTCTTTGACTTTACAGAAGGTACGCCACGCTTTCAGAGTCACCAGTGACTCTTTGACATTTGACTGGCTGGCTGGCTGGCTGGCTATCATTCCCCCTAAATTACTGACCTTTGAAATTATCTTGTTACTGCTCAGATGTGGGCAGGTGCCTTGGTTGCCCGAAGATGGTTTAAATGCAGGCCCTTCAGACAAGCGGCATCAGGCAGGAGAGGGCTGGCCTCTCATCCACAGGAGGGCAGATACAGGGCTAAGAGGCTTTCTGGCATCTGCCCCAGGCCCGAGTGGTCAGTATGGTGCTGGAGAGGACCTTTGAGCTGGGACTGTTCGGAGACTTGGTGGAGGGACAGGTGGCGTGTTGTTCATGCACATTGCCCAGTCCCCCTTAGTAAAACTGGAAGGGAATGTTGAAGTTGTATAATGGCATTAGGTCAGCAGGCAGATCCTACCTCCCACAAACTGGGTGCAAGAAGGCGTGAGCTGCCAAATGGAGGGCTCTGGCCATGCTGGGCACCGCAGCCCCCTTGGTTCCAGCTAGCATTCTGGGAGTCTGCAGAGGGTCAGTGTGGTGGTGGCATCTCATTCATCTGAAGTACAATGACTGATTTTCCACAAAGTGGCAAGTTTGATCAAATTGACTGCTCTTCATCAGACACTCAGCCACCGTAAGAAACAGCATTGGGGTATGTGGGGAGGAACAGTTTGCTGTGGTCTGTTCTGTTGGCTGCTCTTGGGGCTGCAGGGTATCTGCATATGTTATGGAGGGGAGATGGGCATCCGTACCGAACAGGATAACCTTTTCTCTGCAACATCCATACCCGTTACGAGGCTCTGTTAACCTGCTACAGATGGTGAGAAAAATTCTGTTTTTGTTCACTTTCTGGTAATTTCTGTAGGCCCTGACTCAAGGACTTAGCATTGTGTCTCATGTACATCTTTTTCTTAAGTGTTCTTTGCCATTTCTGGAATTGTCTTTGGTTTTTCCTTAGCTCATAGGTCATAGACACAGAAATATTATAGTGTTTAAGGCATCCGCATCAAGCATCAGATGGCTTTGCATCCAGAAAAACATTGATAACTCAGTTTGAAGCACCAAGCATGTGTAACATGGCTCTATAAAATACAATAAATGCATAATGTTAAGCTTTTTAATGCCTGTGGTTCTTGTTTGTTCCTCACTCCTCTAAGCCGCCTCTTTTGCCCTTCATTACACGTTAAAGCCAGTGATAAACTTTGCCTGGTCTAGAGGTTACCAGAACTGCCCCGGGTAGATCCTTGTGGCTTTCCTTCGCGCACAGGAATGGAAACTCTCAGGATTCAGTCTGAAACCTGCCAGAAATGCTTCCTTATCATAGCCTTGCAGCTCCAAGATGGACTGAGGAGCCAGAAGGAGTTTTAAGGAGGACCTCCGCCCACTTTTGGGAAAGTGCAAGCACGGCCGAAATGAAGTTCCTGGGCAGCTGAGCCTGTGATTCCGGGTCAGCCCTGGAAGCTGCGGAGCCAAAAAGAAGCTGACTGACTGGGATGGACTCTCGCAAGAACGCAGTAACACACACCGAGAGCTACTTAGGATCTGGCCGAAGGCAGAGTGCAGCGCAGCATTTCCCTCCCCTGGCTGGAGCCCTTGTGTCTGAGGTGCTGTGCTGCAGAGTGAGACTTAAATACACGTCACTTTTCTTTTTACTAGTAACAGAAGGGGCTGCTGACAAAATGTTGCTGAGGTGGCATGTCCCAGGCTCGCGTGAGCCCAGGTGGCCGAGTGAAGGCCCAAGGTCGAGTAGAGCTCTGCTGAGGAAGAGCCGTGGTGGAAAAGTGTGTGCACTGGTGGATTTTAGATGGGAAGGAACTGAGAGGCTTTGCAGTTGCTTTCTGGAGGGCACCTGCAGGTAAAAAGGAAACCAGCACCTCTCCTGCACTTGCCCAGATCTCCACCTGGCTGTACTCGCACCCATGTCACTTCATTTACTCCTCCAAACCACCCTTTGAGGAACCAAGGTAGCATTATCGCCACGTTGTGGGTGAGGAAACAAGCTTCGAGGTTTCCTTGCAAGAGTCCAGGCAGCAGAATTCAAAACCCAGGCCTGCCTGGCTTCCACCGTGCTCCGCTTGCCGTTGGTCCCTTGGCCTGAATACACCTCCAACCCCCTTTCAAAGCAGCACACGGGTCTCCCTGTCTCTGGCTTGTTTTTCTGCCCCAGCCAGACTTGCCTCCTGCCTGTGGAAGGGGCCCTGAGGGCTCCCCCACTGCCCACCTGCCTCAGGTTCCTTCTGGCCTCAGCGGCTCCCCTGGGGCCTTGTGGACATCACCCACCAGACATGTCTTCGAACGGGGGTCTCACCACTGCACTCTAACCTTCAGTGGCTCACCCTTTCCTGCTGAAAATCCAAAGTTTTCCCACCCTCAGCTCAACCACGGCCTTCCTGAGTGATTGCTGTCCTGTCCCTCACCTCCCTCTTGCAATTTTCATTTCCAGAGCTTTCCTATCCTGAATTCCTGGGTTCACTCTTGGACAAATACACTTATATGCAACACCCTGTTTTAGGCTCTAATAACATTGCCCCAGTGGCACTTGCGTTACCTATAGTAGAGGAGACAGTCCGATGAAAGTTGGGTAAGCTAAGAGCTGTGAGTAAAGCAGAGTCGGCTGGGGAGGAAGAGGAGGTGTGACAGGTCAGAGCAGGCTGACACTGTGGCTTCCTCCTGTGCTTCTCACGTGCCAACCCCAGCCCGTCTGCCCCCTGGTGCCGGCTGCTGCCCACCCCCGGCCCCTCCCTCCGCCCCCCACTTCGCAGGAGCTGCTCCTCACCCCTCCATGTCCTTCCCACACCCAGCGCCTCTACCCCAGGCTGCCTGCGGGGCCGGGCTGAGGGTGCGTCCCGCCTTCGGCCGCGCGAGGGCGCTGCGGGCCGGCCTGGGAGGGCAGCGGCCGCGGGCGGGAAGGCCGTGCGCAAGCGGCGCCGGGCGGTCCCGGGAAGTCCCGCGCCTCGGTGCCCTCTGCGCGGACACCCCTGCGGCCCCGTATGCTCTTGGCGGCGGAGTGGGCAGGAAGCACGTGTGGCAGGGAGGACAGCTCAAAGCCTCGAGGGACACGGCAGGGGGCCGGATTGGAAAGGCCTCGGAAGTGGGCCAGACTGAGGTTCGGGGACCATGGGCGCTTCGCCTTCTCGCCGGCACAGCACGTTGGGTCATCGGCTCGCCTGGGCTCCAGGTGGGGGGATTCCAGCCAACAGGGGGCCGGACACAGGAGGGTGCATCAGTGATGCCCATGCAGGGGAGAGGACACATTCTGAAGGACCCCCTGAGCATGGCCTGGAGTTGGGAGGGAGCCTGGTGCACCCCCAGAGCAGAGAGAGGTGCAGGCCCCTGCAGTACCGCCAGGAATGAAGTGGGCGCCTGGTGTGGGGGAGGGGAGCGGGAGGAGCAGGTCTGAGGCAGGAGGACCGATGAGGACCCAGGTGGCCGGGGCAGGGGAGACTGAGGGCCTTCAGTGTGTCAGGTTGGACAGGAGGGGCGGGGCGGGGGAGGGGGTCCTCTCTCACCTTCATACCATAGGGCAGCCGGTGGGGTTCCCCCTCACCATCCTCCCTCACCATCCTCTGCCTGATGAGTCCCGAGGCCCCTCCTGCCCTCCCAGGGCCCCTAGCCTCACTTCAGCCCCCCAGTGAGGCCTGCGCCTACCATCCACGTCCCAACTGCACACTCTGCTATATTCTTGCCTGCCTTTTCCCTCTCTATTGCCTGGCGAAAACCCAACCTGGCCTCCGCCCTCACCCGGCCACCCATTCATTCATTCATTCTGCGTGGACTGATTTTCCACCCTCTGGCCCTCGTGGAGCTAAGGTAGAAGTTGGGGGGGATAAGCAAAGGGCAAGCACTGTCGCCACAGTGAAGGGAGCTCACCGTGTTCCCCTGCGCCTGCTCCTGGCCTGTGTCCTGCTGCAGAGACTGTCCCCCCATCCATGTGGACGTTCAAGCCAGAATTCCCAAACTTACCATTCACTCCAGCTTCATGGAGCATTACAGCCTGCGCGGTGTCAGCTAGCCTGGCAGAGCATGGCTGGGGGCTCGAGCGCAGCGCCATTTCAGATGGGGAGCAGGGCGTGACCAGGTGGGTGTGGGGAGGCTGGCGGTCCCCATGGGCCTGGGAGAGGTCAAGCCAGAGGCGAGCCAGGCTGAGCCAGGGAGGCCGAGGAGATAGGCCCAGCCCCTGCAGCCTGTGTCCCGTCTCTGGCTGGGATGGACACTGGCCCCGCCAGGCTGCTCCCAGGCCCCAAGTGGGCTCTGGAACTAGCGCTGTGCATCTGCCTCTCGCTGGGCAGCTGAGTGCCATGCAGTCAGGAGTGAGCAGCAAGCAGCAAGGAAGCTGAGACGAACGAGCACGTAGTGGGTCCTGGCCCTGTCCTCTCTCTAAGTCCCCCTCTGGTGCTTAAACTGTCACTCAAGGGCTGTCTCTCACTTCCAGCCACAGAGCTTGGCCCATTGGCCACCTGGAGTCTAGGGGGCTGGCCCAGGCTGATCCTGCTGCAGGGTGAAGGATGGCACGGGCACGGTGAAGGCTGCGGCCCCAGCACAGACTGGCTGTGTGACCTTGGACGGGGCCCTCCTCCACTGGCATCCTCCTGTGCAAACCGGGAGTGCCAGCACTGACCTTGTAGGACTGTGTAGAGGATGAAGGGGCTGGTGTGCAAAGGGCTGAGCCGTCGTCCCTGCAGTGACAAGAACCATGTAGGCAGGGCTGAGGGGGGACGAAGGGGTCCTAGGTGCATTTTATTTTATGAGAAATGCCTCACTAAAGGCCCCGGATGGTGGTGGGCGTGGCCCGAGGAGGCTCATGAGGCTTCTTTCGCTCTGAGCACCTGAAGTCCAAAGGGACCAAAAGAAAGTGGGAGGGAAGCCAGTGTGTGTGAGGCCCAGGATGGGCTGGCCTCGGCACTGGAGAAATCGGTAAAAAACGGTCTCTCAGGTTTAGACTCAAAAATGTCCCCCAAACTGCATGGGAGGAGGGAATGCTACTTTGCTGGGACTCTGAGCCAAGGCCTGGAGCGCCACCCAGCCCCCACTGGGCTGTCCCCTGCTCCCTGCCCCTCCAGGCTTTGAGCCCCTCCATCCCATCCCAGAGACAGCTGCCTCAGCAGTGCCCTTCAAAGCACTTTCCTCTAAGGAGTCAGGGAAGGAGCCTCAAAGAAAGTTCCAGATCCCTGCAGAGTTCTCAGACTGGCTCCTGCCACATGGTTTCACCTCCCTTGACTGCACCCCTGACACCTCCAAAGCCTTCATCTTCTGCCCTTTATTCCCCAGAGTGATCTTGCCCACATGCCACTGGGGCCCTCCATTCCTGGCCCCAAGATGCCCTTTGGCTCAGACACCCCCAGGCAGTCCCTGGGGCCTTTGCCTCCCACCCCAGCCTGCCTCCTAACCTGTGGGATCTTTAAAGCAGAGATCAGACCCTGTCACTCCCCTGGGTAAAACCTGCCAATGGCCTCTGGACGCAACAAAATAAACTCCCAACTCTGCATAGTGGCTTGTGGTACATTTGGATGCAAAGGAGAGGTGGCTCACGCCTATAATCCTAGCACTTTGGGAGACCAAGGCAGGAGGATTGCCTGAGCTTGGGAGTTCCAGACCAGCCTGAGCAAGAGCGAGACCCTTGTCTCTACTAAAAATACAAATATTAGCCGGGTGTGGTGGCACACAATTGTAGTCCCAGCTACTCGGGAGCCTGGGACTTGGAGGTTGCAGTGAGCTATCATGATGCCACCGCACTCTAGCCAGGCCAACAGAACAAAACTGTTTCAAAAAAAGAAAGAAAGAAAGAAAGAAAAAAATCCCTGTTGTGGGTTGAATTATGTTCCCCCAAAAGATATGTGGAAGTCCTAACCCCAGGTAATTGTGAATTTGACCTTATTTGGAAACTGGGTCTTTGTAGATGTTTTTAATGAAGATGAGGTCATACTGGAGTAGAGGCCCTTAATCCAACAGGACTAGCGTCCTCCTAAAAAGAGAGGACAGAGACGGACCTCAGGGAGAAGGTCGGGCAAAGATGGAGGCAGCGACTGGAGTGATCTGTCATACACCAAGGGGCAGCTACCACTCGCAGCCTGGAAGATGCAAAGAAGGGTTTGTCACTCAGAGCCCCCAGAAGGAACCACGCTGCCTGTGCCTAGATTTCGGTCCTCCAGGACTTCAAGAGAATAAATTTCTGTTGTTTTAGCCACACAGTTTGTAGTATTTTTTTACAGCAGTCCTAGGAAACTATTAATAATACAACCTCCAAGGTAACTGTCAAGTGAAGAAAGCGAAGAACAGTCAGTCCCGGGGCCACGCTTTGTGGGGCGTGGACGTCCCCAGCGCTGGGCTTGCCCGGAAGGTGCTAGAGCCCGCCCTTGACTCCGGGGCAGGTGGGGACGTTTCCTCTTCACTGCACACCCTGGCTTCTATTTGGATTCTTATTTTTACCACTTCCATATATTATTTATTCCAAATAAAATTATTCAAATTAGGGAGAAAATGTAAATTAAGCTTGCTTAAAAAACCCTCTGCTCCCTGCCTCCCAGATTTGTTGGTCATGTTTAATGACCAGCTGTGAGGATGGGGGTGGGGGCCCCACCTTGTAGCATTTGCCGATTTCTCCAGGGTTTGCCCCGCTGTGGCCAATTCCGAGCTACCACAATGAGGTCACTGAATGGGGGAGCGGCAGGGAGCCAGCAGCGTCACTCCTCCCTTCTGGAGGGTTTGTTAGTGGGACCGAGCCCCTGGGGGGCAGGCAGCAGCCGGGGTTGGTGGCTGCTGCTGCCGCCCTAGAACCCAAAGCGGCCCTGAAGTGAACAAGTCTCAATAAAGACTTTGCTTAAATCAGTTCCCAGGAAGGGTCGCGTTGGGGCCTTTCCAGAGCGTGGGTGTGGGACGTGGAGGGTGACGGGACGTTGAAGACGTCATGGCCGTAAGCCCCACCCAGGCTCAGAGAGGTGAGGGGTCTAGCCAAGGCCACCCAGCTAGGAGTAGAGGAGCAGGTTGAAACCAGCGTGTGTTCCCCACCCCCAGAGTGTCCCCTGGTTTCTTTCCGAGGAGAGTGGGGCCAGGAGGACCCCAGGGATCACCAGCCAGCCCCTTCCTGGCCTCCTGCCCCTGGAAACTGGATGAGCTCGATGTCACAGTCTGGCACCTGTGTTTAAACATGGTGCACTGGCCCAGGAGAGCTGGGGCCCTCCTGGGGGAGGCTGGGGGCCCCTCCCTGGTCAGCGGGCAGAGCTTTTTGGCTCAGTAGTTGGGAAGGAAAGAGCCTCCTGGCTGGTAGCTGCAGCGGTGCTGGGTGCCCAGGGCTGACTCCAGGAGACAGAGCGAAACTCGGTGGGGTGGGCAGTGAGGGCCCCCTGCCTTTGGCAAACCTCTAGGAAGGCCTCCTCCAGGAAGTCCTCTGGGATCTCTTAGGCTGGGTTAGGTTCAGGCGGTTGAGACGGACACTCCACTCAGACCTCCCTCCAGTAGGAGGCTGCTTCAGGCCCCTCCCTGTTCTGTGCCCCTCACCACAGGCCTCCCATTGCTGGGATGGGGGTGCTTGCTGGATGACTGAGCATATTTACAGGCTTGACATTTTCACCCTGAGACCTTCCTTAGCTCACCTTGAGGATGAGGAAACTGAGGCACTCTGATGTATTCGTAACCTGCCCCAGGTCACATGGCCAAGCCGCAGGATCCGAGGGCACACAGGCCACCGAGCCAGCCCCTCTGACTCCAGGGTGAGGGTGAGGAATGGAGCCTCTTCCTCCACAACGCACAAAGTAAGCCTCACTGCTTAAAAAAACCAAAGAATATTTTATTCCCTCAGAGGTTTCTGTACAATAACATCACACTATACAGAGCTGGACTCGTCCTCACAGAGCATGGCCTGCCTCCTGGGACACGAGCCACCTTCCTGGGGAGTCGAGCCTGGGGGGCCCTCTCCTGCCCCAGCAGGCACGACTAGCCATCCCTGTGCCCTCATGGGGACCCCAGGCACTTTGCTGGGGACCAACTGAACTTTGGCTTCGTGGCCTGAACCGTGCGAGCCCAGGGCAGGGGGGTCCATGCTGCCCTCTGTGGAGCCCTCTGCACACCCTGGGGACTCTGGCTGGTGGCAGTGGGCCAGGGACTCAGGCATCCACCAGCTGGCCCATGTCCCAACCATTTTACAGATGGCAGCCTGAGGCCACAAGGTGAAAGGATATCCCCTTGCCACAGCTGTATCACAGTTTAACTGCGGAGCCCACCCCCACTGGCCTGTGCATGCCGCAGGCCCCCGGCTGACGTGGAGCCTCCAGCAGACCCCGTGGCTTCCGGGTCTACCCTCCAGTGCGAGGAGCAGCAGCTGGCCGTGCCGTATGCAGCAGTGCCACATGGAGATGCACTGGCAGAGCATCCAGTCCCGTGACACCAGGAGGCACTCCCAGCTGCCCGCTATCCCTAAGAGAGATCAGGGAGGTAGCCAAGAAGTCTCCCTGGAGCTCAGCCAGGTGGAGGGTTTGGGGAGTGAGCAAGTCCCTGGGCAGCCACTGGTGGCTCATCATAGCCCCCTGGGAACCAGCCTGCAGGACAGGAGCACAGAGGCAGTGGCCAGGATGCCAAGGTGGGGCGGAGGTACCCCCAGTAACATTTCCAGGCACAGAGCCATGACTCAGTCAGGCATGGGAATTGTATCTGAGCTTCCTGACTACACATTGAGGGTCCCCATTTCATAGATGAGAACACTGAGGCCAGCAGAGTGAAGTCTGTCACCAAGGTCACCCAGCTGATGAGCGAAATTCCACCCAGGTCTCATGGAGTCCACAGCCCACGGCACCTGAGCCAGGCAATCGGCTAAGGGGCCAATTCACGCCAATGCTGGGTTTCTGAAAAGCGATGCCTGGGGAAGCAGGGCGGGGGACGGGCGTCACAGGCTGGAGGGCTGGGCCAGGGAGGACCCCGCAGGGGCAGCGGGCACAGCCTCACCCTCCGGCCCGGCCTCCTCGCCCCGCACATAGGTGAGCACCACGGTGACAGTGGCGAAGGTGGCGGCGTTGACCGGGAAGGCGCGCAGCAGCGTGGACGCCAGCCCCCGCGTGAAGACGCGCCAGCCCTCGGCCTGGTAGCTCTGGCGCACGCAGTCGAGGATGCCGCGGTAGCGTGGGGCGCCCCGCAGCCCGTCGGCCTGCAGCCGCGACTTGACCACGTCCACGGGGTAGGTGGAGAGCCAGGACGCGATGCCCGCCGTACCGCCCGCCAGCAGCAGTTTGGGCACCAGCAGGCGGTCGCCCGGCTCGCAGCCCAGCGCGCGCGTCAGCACGTCGTAGGCGAGGAAGTAGACGCCGAAGCTGGGCGTCTCGCGCAGCAGCGTGGCCACCATGCCCCGGTTGACGCCGCGCACGCCCTCGCGCCGGTAGGTCTGCGCCAGGCAGTCCAGGGAGCCCCTGTAGGCGCGCGCCGCGCCCGCGTCCTGCAGCTGCAGCCGCGTCTTGGCCAGCTCCATCGGGCAGCAGATGACGCACTGGATGGCGCCCGCCGCCGCGCCCGCCAGGAACTGGTTGAGCGGCGAGTCGCGGCCCAGCGCCCGCAGGGTGTTGCCCTGCACGCCGAACACGAGCGCGTTGATGAAGGTGAGGCCCATGAGGGGCGAGCCCAGGCCCTTGTACAGGCCCAGCACCTGCGGGTACAGAGGTGCGTCAGGGCCGCCGGGGGGCGCAGCCCACCTCCTCAGCCCTCCCTGCAGGTGGGGCAGCCCCGCCCACCCCAGGTGCTCCTGAGGGCCAAGCAGAATTTTATCAGAACCCACGTCCTAATTCGCCTTGCCGCCGTCCTGACACCTTTTTCCCCTCTGGCCTGGAGAGGGTGGCTGCCTGGGGCTGGTTCCCCACCCTTCCACACCAACCGCCCAGGCCACTCACGCTCTCCTGCTTGACGATGGACCGGAAACAGTGCAGGGTGCCTCGGTACTGGGGCTTTTCCACGCTCTGGACCTGAAGCCGCACCTGCGAGGAGAGGGCGCCGTGAAAGGTGGGCAGGCCAGAGCACCCAGCTCCCCTGGCCCGGCACTCCGAACTGCCCGGAGGGTCTCTGGATGAGGCCCACGGCAGGATGGTGAGGCAGGGACCTAAATAGCTTTCTATGGCTTTTGGAATTCCACGTGTGGCAGGGCCAGCTACGCATGGCTCCTCACGGAGGGACGTATGTGGGCAAACAGCTACAGGGACAGTCAGCTGGAGACAGGGCAGGGGGTCCTCAAGGTCTCAGACAAGTCAAGGTTAAGCCTCTTGTTTTCACTGTGGCCGCACCATGCACTCGCAGTGGGGCATGAACTACCTCCTGAGACCAGCCCACCATCCAGGTGGCACTTGTCATCCTGCTGAGTGACTAATGTCCCAAACCAGAGCTGATGCCAGAGGAGCTCCCAACCTAATGTCCACCATGTAACTGTCACGGGCTGGCATCGAGGCAACAGAACTCTTGCCTGGTTTTTGCCTGTAGCCTTTTGGGAGAACAGTGGTCATGACTTAATAGAGTGGTGACAAGAGAAGAGCTGACAGCCTTCTTGGGGACCATGTCAGCAGCTCCGGGGCCTGGGACACTGGTCAGGCCCAGCCGCCTCCAAGCCCACTGGCCCAGAACCTCTTACATGTCAAAGGGTCCTTTGTTGCCTGAGAGCTTATCTCTGCTCTTGGCGGGGCAGGAGGGATACTTCCTGAACTCCGAATCCGTGTCACGGGGGTGGTAGCAAACTAGGTCACGTCACCATCTCAGGAGCTGGCTCCCCAGATTTGACTCAGGGAAGATCATGATCACAGCCAAGGCCACAAGCGAGCACCCCTGTGCCTGGCAGCAGGGGAGCGGGGAGGGCTCCACCCTCATTATCTCAGGGCATCGGAAGCACCTGCCCTGTCGGGTACGATGCCCGCATTTCCAAGAGGGGAAGACTGAGGCTCAGAGTAGTTTTGCACTGCAGCCTCTCCAGGGACCTGAGCTGCTGTGTGGGTGAGGTGAGGGCAGGGTGGGGTTCTGGCATTCGAGAGCCCTCACGGGGCAACAGCCAGCTTCAGCCCGGATTCTGGAACTTTTCCAGTTCAATCCACTAGAATAGGTGGATCTTCCATTGGTGAATGCACTTATAAAAAATGTTGTTACCAAAAAGAGTACCATCTCTGCACCTGAGGACCTCAGCAGCTGGTAGCCACTGTGTGAGGAACAGCGGGCAGCCGGCGTACCCTGCAGCGATTCACCCACAGAACCCCTTGCCGGCAGCCCAGCTCTGCCGGCACTTACAGGGCAGGCGGCTTTTCAGAAAAAAGCAAAAGCACTGTTCAACTTCAACAACATGGAACACCGTGAGCTCGGGCTCAGGTGAGGTTCTTGTGACGTGAGGGTTTTCACTTTCCCTTCAGTGTTCTGGGGTCTCTGGCGGCACATTTCTGTTCCTCCTGCAGCCCCCGACGCTGGCACTAAGAGGGCTTGGTAGCAGGACAATGCGAGGTGGAGCTGTCCCTTCCTCGGGTCAGATTTTCGATGCCACCTGGGCAGCGTCTTTAAATCTCTGCAGGTCGCAGACGCCGTTGAATGCCCGGGTCCTGCCACCAAAGTGGGCAGAAGCCTCTCTCCACTGTCTTTCTGACCCTGGGTCTGTGACAAGCCCTCGCTGTCTGGGACTGGGGGGGACCAAGTCTGGGGGGTGAACTGTGGTCCGATGGCCCAAGGCTCATGGTATCTAGAGCTGAGGTTCTTAATATTGTGGGGTGACAGGATCTCCTTAGAGGACTGATGGAAATGGACCCACCCCTGGGAAAGTGGTCACTTGCTCACAAGCCCGGGAGGCTTCCAGCTCCCCGCGGGCCTGGGAGACCCCCACATAGAGACCCCCGGTCCAGAGGGGTCTGATTATTTTCGACCAGCCCCACTCAAGTCCCCATCCCAGGACCTGTGCTGGGCCCACACTCGCCTCACACCCTCCCTGTCCCCTGCCAGTCACAGAGGGAACCCTGGGGATTGGGGGGAGGGGGCTGGTCCAGCCAGGACTGACGGAGAAGAGGTTCACCTGGTCTGTACTTACTAGCGCTCTCCGGGGTGAGGCTTACGCTCATCTACAACAAAGTTACACTTTTGCTATGGATGCAGACAGCCCCTAGCTCAGAAAGTAAAGGCGGTTAAAGCAACACAAAATTTCAACATCACATCTAGGGAGGCCAGCCCTTCCCACCCTGCTCCTCCCCTGCCAGGGATGGCCGGCCACCGCTTGGTCGTCGGTCAACATGAAAGCTCACCCTCCCAGACGAAAGCAACTTGTCCCTGACTGTAGTGCCCAGTGAAGCAGGACAGCGTGGACCGACATGGACTCGGGTGTCCCCCCGATGTATTCCAGGGTACAGCTCCAATTATATTAAGTTCGAGCCAGGCGAAAGGGGCCCATGGTGTTAGAAGTTTGGACAGTGGAAGCCTTGGGAGGAGGAGGAGTTGCTAGGAGGGTGGGGGCTTCTAGGGGACTGGCCATGGCTGCTTCTCTTGGGTGGCGGCTTCTGCTGATTTGCAGACTTTACACCTAGGATGTCTGTCTGCGCTTTTCTACAGGTGTTAAACGTCAATTAAAACCAAATAAAGAACAACCATAGCAGAGCCAGGCATAGTGGCACACGCCTGCAGTCACTCGGGAGGCTTAGGCAGGAGGATGGCTTGAGCCCAGGAGTTGGAGGCTGCAGTGGGCTGTGATGACACTGCTGCACTCCAGCCAGGGCAATGAGACTGTGTCTCAAAACAAAGAAATGACAAAAAGTAAGTCAATCCCGCTTTTGCCAACAGCAAACAATGTACATGGGTGGTCTGTGCGCATTTCTGTTTTGTAGCAGAAGTCATCTGCAAGGGCCGGGGAAAGGATCTATGAAGAACTGGCTTTTTTCTTTTTATTTTACATATCTCTATCATGGTTAAGATTTTTTTACAACCTACACTTTTGCAATAGAGAGCCAACAAAAAACGTGTATGTGCTTGACGATTAAAACACATTTTAAAATTATCGCGTGGCAGGCTGGAGGGTGGTTCTGAGGGCAACGTGCAAAATGTAAACACTGATTTGTTTGGTGAAGGGAAGAACTGGCTTCCCCCCTACATTTCCCAACTGTCTTTTAACGAGAATATTTAACTTCTGTAACGGGAGACAGCGCTGCACTGGGCCAGGGAAGGCAGTCGGGACGGCAGGGAGCCTGCGAGTGGGTGGGACTGGCTACCCGCAGCAGGTTTTCTCCCCTTTCATAATAAAAACTCGGCTTTTTAAGGCAGGTTTGCCCAGATGTTATGCTGGCAGGCCACAGTGGCACAAAAAAAAAAAAAAAAAAGTCACAAAGTCACAAATGGATCTTTTCAAAGACCACCCTGCAGGCTCCAGGCAAGTAGGATCTGGGAGCCAGGAACCTGGTGAATGGGGAGGGGTCCTTCACCCGGCTGTTCGCAAAGGTGCTGGCCAAGTGCTCAGATGGTCGCGGAGGCATCAGGACGAAAGCGACAAGTGCTCCCTGGCCTGACGGGAACTGGATGAGGGCCAGATGGGAGCCCAAGGGAGGTCTGGCCAGGACCGGGGATGCGTAGCTCAGAGAAGCCTGGCCTCCGAGCAGCTGGGCAGAGGTGAATCCGAGGCACTTCTTGGCTGGACACAGCTGTGAGAGGCATTCACAGCACGTGACCACAAGACATAAACACGGCGTCACGTGGAGACCACCAGGCTGTCCTGGGCTGCTCCGGTTTGCGGGTAGGTGTCACGGGTGGCCTGTCTAGGCGGAGTGTGGGCATGGCGGGCAGGCTGCATGCATGGGCTCTGCCAGGGCCTCGCTCTTGGCAAGCGGTGTTGGGAACTCAGGGGCCGCTGTCTGCCAAGAAAGCCTGGCCCTTCAGCCTCCTCCCTGGACCTGCCTGCTGAGCTGACGTTTCATTCAACACAAACTACACTGTCGCACACCCGCCACCAGGAGGGGTCTTGACAATCTCTCCCAACCCCTCATTTTGCAGATGAGAACATGTGAGCCCAGGGGTATAGTGACTGGCTCAAGGTCAGGTGTCAAACCAGCTGACAGAGGGGATGCCAGCCCCCAAATAACAAGTCATTTTCTCTGCCAACAAACACCTGGGCGCACTGAAAAAAGAGGAGATGGCAAGTCTGCCTCAGGCCCAGCTCGGGGTGACATGTCTTGCTTTTGGCTCTGCCCTCCCTCCACCGGAAAAGGTGCCGAGTTCAGTGTTTACAGCAAGTTCAGGTCTGGCCTCTTGCCCGCTGCTTACAGCCTGCCCTGGGTCCCAGGGAACGGCAAGGAAGGGTCCTGGCGTGGCTAGTTTAAGAACATAAAACCCCAACCGAACACTTACTTGGGAATTTCCAACTGGAGGACATGGATTTCTTGGTTACTGTTCTGGGGCGCCTGGGACTCGGGACTCCCCTTACCACGCTGTGGGGCACATCCGGGGGAACTGGCCGACTGGGCACCTGCCCCAGGGCCTGAGGTCCCAAGTAGGGGCAACGCTCCGGGGCCCTTCCCTGGGTCTCTGGCCACGGACACCTCGCAGGTGCACATCGGCACTTGGGACACAACTGCTCACTTTCTCAATAACGACAGCTCCACTCTGTGAAGATCGTGTTCGTGGGAAATACTGACAAGCTTGGATCTTTCTGCGTTCCTGTATTTTCTCTCTAACTCTCTTTCGAGAAGCCGTTAGGAAGTTCTGCATCAGAACAGCGTGGCGTCCTTGCTCTGGGTGGGAGGGAACGTGCTGCTCAGCACCCTGGGCTCGGCCAGCCAGTCCGAGGATGGACTTGGCCATGAACCCAGCGTGGCTCAGCCAAAGACTCAGGACGAACGGGCACGGAGGGTTCAGCGTGGCCCGGTGGAAAAGCAGCTGCCACTGGGGCGCAACCTTCATTCTCAAACCCACGTGGAGACCTTGAACGCCGTCCCAGGGCTGTAACCGGAAAGCGGCCTCCAGCCACCCCAACCCTGCCGGTCCCTCTCAAGGCCTGAGAAGAAAATGGTGACGACAGACTCACCTTGACTGTGTCAAATGGGTGTCCCACAAGCACACCTGCCACACCTGGAGGAGGAAAGGGGAGCATGTGACCCAAAAGCCTCAGAAACTTGCAGTGCAGGGCCAGGGTAGGACAGGGCTCTGGTGGGGAGGACCGGGCAGGGGCCGCTGGAGGGGGAGGGACGCTGACCGAGCACCTGCCAGGCGCTGGGCACATCCCAGGAGCTCCTGTGATCCTCACGTCCAGTGGGGGGGTGTGTGTGTGAGACAGAGACATCCCAAGGCCAAGCCAGCATGTCCTACTCAAAGCTGGTGTCCCATGCCTCGACTGCTGCCGACTGCCGTGGACTGGTCTGGGTGGCTGACCGTGAAAGTTGTCCCCTGAGAGGTTGCACACATTGTTTCTGGGAAGTCTCATTGCTCTAAACACCTTCTAGTATGAGCAGGAGGCTTTAGGGATGTTGGACTTTGGGGTCAGACCCTCACCCTGACTCGAATGTTCCCTCTGCCACTTACCAGCCAGGCAAGCCCCCAACCACCCCCGTCTGAGCCTCACTCTCTTCACCTGTCAAGGGTTCTCTCCCTCCCCCAGGGGAGCATGGAGCTTAAATGGGGTAACAGCCCTCCTGGGAAGCGGTGACCCTAGGTCCTGACGCATTAGCTGACACCTCCGCTCCGCTCCCCTCACCTCCCAGAAGCCACCACAAGCCTAGGGAGACATCATGTGACTCCGCAGTCATGCTTGGTTATTTTTCACTTCAGGCCCTACAAAAATCCAGCCCCCATCAAAGGACAAAGGTTACCCCTCCGAAATGGCTCACAAACACTTCTCAGAGTCCTGCATGCTGAGCAGGCTGTAAACATGTCTGAGAATGTCGCCAGCACCACTGTGAGTAAGGCAGCCTTGTTACCTATGTCACGAAAGGAGAAACTGAGGCTCAGTGAGGTCAAATAACTGACACTGACTCCCACACTCCCCCCACCCAGAGTTTTACGAGTATGTCTGTTAAAGTTCTCCTTTTATTGCTAATACTGTTTCTGTATAATTAAAACAGCCCACATTTGTTGAATAACAAACAGTAATATTACAACCTGCTAGTTACTGTTCTCAGTTTTGTATACAAACTAACTCTTCCACTTATATACCTGGTAAAAGACTATTAACCCATTTTACAGATGAACAAAGCAAGGCACAGAGAAGTAGTGTTCATGTCACGCAGCTAGGAAGTAGCTGGAGCAGGGATTCAAACCTAGACCTTCTGGCCCAGGCACCCTCCTCGTCAACCACTCACCTCTCTCCTTCCCTGCTAGACTCCGGTGTCACACGAGTGGATGCCCAAAGGTTCGTGGGAGTTACTGTGCATCTTCTTCACAAATTATCCTTCTAATCTTTATATGATATCCTCTTCATGCTATTAAATGTTTGGAGCTTACAATCCACTTTGAATTAACTTTGCCAATCCCTGCTTTCTCTCAGGTTACAGGTGCCTGGTACAGTTTTACCTAACCCTTTTTCTTTTTTTAATTTTTCACAGACATTTCTAATACCATATAGTTTTGTCCAGCTCTTAATTTTGAACCTTTTCATACTATTTTGTTTCAGATGTTTCTTGCAAACAACTATAGCTGGGTTTTGTTTTCTAACCCAGTCCGAAGCAGTCTCAGATTTCGCTGAAATAACGGAGGGATCTGACTTTATGCCACCTTACTTTATGCGAATGATTTGTGTTACTACTTTTCCTTTCCACATTTTTGACGGTTTGGGCAAATTAGTTTATCCCCTTTCTGATTGTTAATTTGTAAGTTTGGCAAAGTGTTACTTCTTGTTTCTAACACTCACTACACAGAAACAGAGTAAGCACCTGCCACCTACCCCCAGACTCTCCGCCCCTTTCTGCCCCAAGCCACCCCCAAAAGCTCCCATTCCTGCCGCCTTCCGCTGACATCTGCCTATAAACCCTGAGACGCAGAGTTCCCAGCTATTCCCTCTCCTCCCATTTGGGGTCTCTACTCTGATCAACTGCCATTTACCTGGCGCTTTCCTGGTTATTTCCCTTAGATGTAACACATGGGGAAACGTCCTCTGAATTCTTGCTCATCTGCAAAATACATTTCTTAGTACTGTAAGGGAACAATATTAATGCTCTGGTAGGGGTCCTGGGCCAGGCAGCAAGGTCTGCAGTCTCCAGTCTTTGGGCTTCCGGGCCTGCAGATGAGAAGTCTGCTGCCAGTGTGTTCTTCTCCCTTGTCAATAATGCATGTATTCTGTCAGGAAGCCTCTGAGATTGAATCTGTGGATTTCAGGGATGTCACACACCAGGAGATGCCAAGGGTGTGTCTCTTTCTTTAAAGCAACCCTGCCTGGAACTCTGCCAGCCCTTTCACTCTGCAGACTCCTGTCCTCTCTGATCAGGGAAAATTTCCACTATTAATTATTCATCATCTCCAGACCTGCTCCCTCTTCTCCTTCCGGAACCCCTAACGTCCACAGGTGGGTGAGAACACGTCCACCAAGCCTATCTTCTCCTTTGTGACTTCCATCTGTGTTTCCGGTCTTCCGGGACACACTCTGTTTCTTCCCTTTGAGAGCCATCATGTTTTGAATTTTCTAAATTCCTAGTTCTAGAAACTTTTTTCTTAGAGGGCATATGGATTTTCTTGAGTTTTGGAAACCTAGCATTTGCCCAGGGTGTGCCACGTGGCCTCCTTTCTCCCTCCAGCTGGGGGCCCCTCTTGGCCCTCCATGCCCCCTGCAGCCAGGCCCAGCTGGGGTCTCCTTCCTGTGGGTCATGCCTCTGGCCCCAGACCTGCTCAGGTGCCAGCAGCAGCTCTCAGCAGCCTCTGATGGGAGCGAGGACAGGAGAAAGCCCTTGTCCCACCCACCTCTGTTGGGAGCCCAGCAGAGAGGCCCCACTCGAGGGCTCCGAGGGCAGGCACTCACACTCCCCCTTTCTGCCAACTTGTTTCAGTGCTCCCTCGAGGGGCTTGGTCCCCCTCACCCAGAACACGCCCATCCACAGGTGGAGTAGGCTGCAGAGCCTTCCTCCATGGGGCCGCCAGGCTCCTTTTAACTTCAGTCACCTCGAGAGCCAGGAAGCCCTGCCTCACCGTCTCCCTGAGACGACACCGAAGCCTACATCACACTGGCAGAAGCAGACCCTGTCTCCCAACTCCAAAGCCACTGCCCCACATAAGCTGGACTCTCAGGGGTGACCCCTACCCCATGATCCTCTGGGGCTGGAGGGGACCACTGTCCCTGGCACCTGGCAGCAGAGGTGGCGGGAAGAGGCAGCAGGATGGCAGATCTGTCCTCTCCACGCAGGGGCTGGCCCCGACTGAACTCTCTGTGCCCCCTGCAGCTCCTGTCCAGGGCAGGGTCCATGAGTGGGGGGAGCAGTCCAACCCTTCCACCCACAAGGCCTCAGGGATGTTGTCAAGCAAAATGCCTGCCCTGCCTCCCCGGAGAAGGTTAAACACGTGACCCACATTAGGCCAATCTAGGGGATGGACCATCCCCCATCCAGGAATCTGAATCAAGAGCCACCTAGCACTGCCATCAGCCCGCCCTAAGCCTCCGGGCTGGGAGGGGCTCAAACCAGAAGGAACCAGCAGGAGCCTGTGGGGGCCTGTGGGGGCCAGGTAGGAAGGAGGGGTAGTAGACCAGACCCCGTGCGAGGGCTCTGGAGCCTGGGACACAATAAGATCACTGTCCTAAGGGTGGGGGGACCCCAGCACCCTGGAGCCTGGGGTAGGAGGAAGAAGACTGCAGTCCCTGCCCTGTTGGAGGAACATGCAGTTCCTCTTCCTCCCTGGGTCTAGATTTCTCCTAGTTACATGAGACGAGGAGTGGGTCCCCAGGTGACTTCTATCCTTATGCATCGAGAGGCTCAGGCCTGCCCTTACAGAGCAGTGCAGGAGGCGGGCACCAAGTGTCTGGGCTTGCAGGAGGACCAGGGCCTGGGGCGTGGTCTCTACCTAAGCCTGCACACTGGACAGCTCAGTAGAGTGCTGGTCCCAGGCCTGGTCCCCAGACCGGGGCAGGGGGCATGGACATGACTTCTCCCAGGTGGGCCTGTGAGGATGGGCAGAAGGGCCTTTTAGGCACGGGTGCCTGGGTGAGCGGGAGTTCAGAGACTGCCCACGTGTCTGGGGACAGGGCGGGGTCTCCAAGCAGGCCTGCCCTTGGGCTATTCCTCCCCCAAACCCCGCGGTTCCCAGGACAGGTACCAACTACGGTGCAGTCAGAGGAAACCTGCCCCTCTGAAGAAAGAATCCACACTCCCCAAGAGGTTGGAAGGGGGCACTGGCCAGCGGACAGCCCCCACGCGCAGGAGCTGGAGGTAGGGAGAAACCCACCGATCTGATCTGCAGCAAAATCTGGGCTTCCCCTCCCGCAGCTTCCAGAGATCTGATTGGGCGACAGGCTGGGCCGTTCTTAAATCACATCGCTTCCCTGGCCACACTCCCTCCTCCACCAGTCTCCAGCTCCACAGGCTTGAACGCTTAGCGAGTCAGTCACTCTCCTCCAGGGCTCCTACCGCGGGCCGGTGGCTGAGGCTCTTTCAGAGCCAAACCCAAGCAGACGAAGAGCGGAGAACAAGGGCAGGTGCCCAGGAGAGAAGACGCCGACGTCAGAGCGGGGCCGGACCGACCCCTGGCTAACCAGCCAGCCCCCTGCCCGCGAGGCGCGTCTGCTCACCCCCAAACCTGATGGCTAAACCAGGCTCCCGACTAATACCTGTTGAATAAATTAACCCTCAAAGCCAAAGCAGAGAAACGAAAGGCCAAACAGGGAAGCGCCGGGCCTAGCGCCCACGACCCGGCCACAGGCAGAACCTGGGCTGCACACCCCCAGGCCTCCGGGCAGCGCAGAGGCTCGGCCTCGGTGAAGGCGGCCACACCGGCTGGCCCGGCGCGTCAGGCTCACCCAACGCCCGGGGCATGGCCGCCCCCAGCCGCTCATTGACCCGTAGGGAGGGGCCGCCAAGTCAAAGCGTGACTCGGCCGGGGTCCGACCAAAGCGGTTCAGTGCCCACCCAGGCCAGTCCGCTAGGGGGGTCGCCCGATGGCCCCAACCCCGCGTAGTCGGCTGCAGGGGACGGAGTGGAGTCAGCCCCCGGAGTCACGGCCGGGGGAGGGGGCCCTGCTCCCTTTGGGCTCAGGATGGAGATGGTGGAGGGGACCCTGCTCCCTTTGGGCTCCGGATGGGGATGGGGAAGGGAGGGGATGCGCCCCGGATCTCGGCGTCCGCTGGCCTTGGGTGGGGAGAATGCAGGGAACAGCGGGGCATCCTCCGGGCAGTCCCTGTCTCCGCCAAGCCCCAGTGCTGCCCCCAGGGCTCCAGGCCTCCCGCCCGCGCGTGTCCGAAGGGATAAGGAGACACCTGCCCCCGCGCACAGTGCGCTAGGCTCCCCAGGGCTTGAAGTCGATTTACGCCCACGAGAGCAACAGGGACAAGAGCCTTGTTACCCCCATTTCACAGACCTCAGCCCGAGGGCGAGCCGAGCTGGCTCCCACCCCAGACGCCTAGCGCGGACCCCCCCGATATCGGGCGCCCGGGCAGAGACCGCCTGCCTCCTTACCCCCAGCGCATCCAGCCAGGAAGTCGAGCGCCATTGCTGGGCCCCCGGCGAGGCCGCCCTCCCTCCTCGTCCTTCTCTCCGGCCCCTCGCCGGGCTGGGCGCCGTCGGGGACCCCCAGCCGGCCGGCTGTGCTGGGCTCGGCCTGGCTCCCGCCGCCTGGCGTGGAGCCTCGCACGCGCGCGGGGTCGGGGACGGCGGCTCGGAGCGCGAGTCCTCGTCCGCGCTCGCCCCTCGCTGGCCGGCTCGCTCGCTCGCCCTCGGGCCGTGCGCCCGCTAGCCGCCCGCGGTCCCTCACTTCGGGCCGCGTGCCACGCCCCGCGCGCCCGGCCGGCCGGGCCCCGGGGGACGCAGAGCGCGGCCAATGGGCGGGCGCGGCGCGGGCAACACCCGACTCCTGCGCGCCGCCGCCGCGTCGCATTGGCCCGGCGGGCGGACGTTCGGGCGGGCGGGGCGCGGGAGACGCCGAGACAAAGAGTGTGCTTGCTGCGCCCGGCCGCGCCGCCCAGCGGGAGAGAAGGCGGGCAGTGCGGCTCGCGGGGTGGCCGGGCGGGTCCCACGGGAGCCCGAGACCCGACCGTGGCCTGCGCGGGCCCGGCAGCCTCCCGAGCGCGCTGTGCGGGGGCGGCGCCCGCTCTGGACTGGGCCCGGGAACCCTGGACCTGGGTTCGGAGCCGCTGAGCCTCAGCGCCCTCGCCTGGGTAATGGGGACGCTGCCGCGATGACGGACGGGGAGCGCCGGGACCCCCAAGGTCTGCAGGCTCGAACACAACTAGTTGTGAAACTCCTCTGGCGGCGAGTAGCCCCCTCGGGGAGCCCTCGCCCGTCTCGCCTGCGCGCCCGCCTGGCGGTGGCCTCCGAGACTTGCGGTCTGCTGGCCCAACGCCGGGTTCTGAAGGTCCGAGCGCGCCCGGACTTCCGGCGGGGCCCGAGGCTGGATTTGGGGCAGAGGGGCGCGAACTTTAAAACGGAAGCCGGGCGTAGGGGCCGGCTAGGCCCTGGGCGACCGCACCTTCCCGTGGCTTGCGGAGTCGCGGGAGCCGCAGAAGCTTGTGGAGCGAGGGAGGTTCCAGGACTGGACGAGAGCTGCAGGACAGAGCCTGCCGGATCGGGGCGCATCGCTCGGCGGCGGCCGGGCGCTGTGTGCCCGCAGCGGGCAGACATCGGGCCGTGCGTGACTCGGAGAGGGGGCCTCGGGGCAGGGCACCGGACGGAGGCGAGGGAGTGTGCAAAAACGCCGGAGTCGGAGAGGGCTTGCCTCTGGGTCACCTTGGGTATACACGCGGCCCGGGACTGGGGGTGGGTATGTGAGAGCCGAGTCTGGAGTCCCTGACATTCGCTGTTTCAGGGGATCCCCCTGGTCCCTCCAGCGGGTCCCAATCTGCAGCCCTCCCCCCGCCCCTTTCCTGGGCGCCTCTGAGGCCCGCAGCGCTGGGAGCCTTAGGGCCGGGCTGGGCACTTTCTCCTTCACAGCGAGAGTCACGGCCTTAGGCCCTGCCCAACTTCCTTCTTTAGGGCCTGGAGTCAGGGCCGCACTCGGCCACGTTTCCAGGTTCCAGATCACACAGTTCTTTTACTCAAATGTTACCGTTTCTAAAATCAGGATGGGGCTTGCAATGGCTGTGCATTTCATGGAGGGACAGGTTTTAGAGGTTATGTGTGTTTGGTCCCAGGGGGGTACATGTTGGTGTTTGTCAGTCGTGGAGCCTGGTGATACAGGGGACCCCAGCGCTCATGTGGGGGCTCCTTTTACTCTGAGACTCTAAATAGACCATTCGTTAAGCAGAGACCCAAACCTCAGGTCTGCTGACTCCTAGTCCAGTGCTCGTAATGGCTGGTGGGCCCTGAACTAGGGGTCTGGAGGTCTGGATTTGAATGTCGCCAGCCTCTCTGACCCAGCTGGATGCTCAGTGAGGCAGGTGTTGCAGGGAGAGTGGCCCATGGGCCAGAAAAGCAGTGGCACGTGGGGTCCAGGAGTTGGTTGTGTGGACACTCAGGTGTCTGGAGGCCTCCCAAGGACGTGGCGCTCAAACTGGACAGCCTGCATCTGGTCACTTGCCCTTAGGAACGGGGTGTCCCTGGGATGTCTGAGGACTCAGGAGGTAAAGTGCAGATCCCTGCAGCATTCATCCCTGTTTCTGAAGGTTGGGGAGGAAAATCAAGTACTTTAATGGGGCAATAAGTCAGAAAATTATTATGGAAAAATTGATAAAGAGACAAGAATGACTTGCTTTGCTTTTAAGAGAACACACATGCCTTTAAGTTAATGTCATGCTTGGGACAGATTTCACTGACTCCCTGGGGGTCCTTGGGAAGGGGCCTGGCAGCCTGGTAAACAGTAGGCATTCCATAGTTGAGCTTTAGAAACGTCCTTGTAAGAAGGCCTGTTTGGGCAGACCTGCAGGGATCCAGGTGAGAGCTGATGGGGCCCAGCAAAGGCCACAGTGGGGCCCTGGGGGGCAGGGAGGAGAGGAGTGCGGGCCTCCAGCTGTGCACTTGGCAGGGACAGCTTCGAGGGGAGCCACTCTGGGGGGAGCCGATGTTCAGGCTGGGCCTGGTCAGTATGTGCGGAACCTTGGAGGGCCGGGCTCTGGGGAGGTCCCCCTGAAGTGGCTTGCCACAGGAGCCTTGGGATGTGGGAGCCAGGGGGCTGTCTCCAGCCAGAAGCACATAGTGGACCCCTGTAGTTACCAAATAAATACGTACGTACAATAAAAGTACATCCTGACCTCCGTGACAGGGCTTCGGTGGCAGTTGGGAAGAGACCAGAAAGGAAGATAAAGAAATCTTTGTGCCAAGTACAAGAGTACGCAATGCCCACATCTTGGAGCCTACATTATTACATCAGCAGTGGGCTTCCGTGTCTGTTGTTCTGTTTCACTTCTGGAGGATAAAATTACAGTACAGAATGTGCTTTTTCAAACTTCCGTGTTCCACGGAGCCCCGGAACACCCCATGCCTGGGGAGGCCGCCCTGGAGGGCTCCGTCCAGCCCTCAGGACCCCAGCCTTTAAGGGTCAGGAACTGTCATGGGTCCCGGGTCAAGCCAGTTCACTGAGAAGTGTGCGTTGGAGTTTTTATTTTGTACAGTTTCTGTGCTTTTGCACACAGGACGGGTTCAGTGCGGGAAAACCAGAAACACCAGCGGCAAAAAGGGAAAGCAAGTTGCCTCTGTTCTCCCCACCCTGGAATCTGTTGAGCTGAGTGATGGAAGCTGTAGGCGCCTTAGTAGGAGCTTTTTGGGCCTGGGATGGGAAGGGAGGCTGGTGCTTGGGGTGCCACAGGGCGAGTTGGGGGAGAGGCTGAGGCACCAGCTGTGTGGACCTTCCAGGCAGGAGCGGGCAGAGTGGGGGCTGGGCACAAGCGAAGGTGCTGGCCCAGGACCGGAGCCGCCTGAGCAGGTTGCACAGGTCCTGGACAAAGACTCAAGGGAAGGGGGAGCTATCACCTGTCTCGTGTCTCACGTGGAATAAAACCCAAGCTCGGTGCCGTGCCCTCTGAGGCCCAAGGTGACCTAGCTGCAGCCTCACCTCTCACCTTTCGCCCCGTCTGGTCTTCTCATGGGAGCTCAGCCTCCAAGCTCGTTCCTACCTCAGGGCCTTTGTGCTTGCGGCTCCCCCTGCCGGGGGCTTACACCTAGCCTTGCGTGGGTCATCTCCAGAACACGGTCCCTGCTCAGTTCTCGGCCCCTCAGGAGGGGCTTGCCTGACCCTCTGCTGGCTCTGTGTCCCCCCAGAATTCCTAGATTGAAGTCTTAGCCCCAAGGTGATGGCAGTAGGAGATAGGGCCTTTGGGAGGTGACTAGGTCATGAGGGAATGGGACTAGTGGCCTTATAGGAGACCCGAGAAACCTCCCTCACCCGTTCCGCCATGTGCGGACAGCGAGCAGGCGCCATCTGTCAGTGAGAAGGCGGGCCCTCCCTAGCCCCTGGGTACGCTAGCGTCATCTTGCACTTTCCACCTCCAGAACTGTGGGAAATAAATTTCTGTTCATAAGCCGCCAAGCGTATGGCGTTTTTGTCATGGCAGCCCGAATGGACCAAGGGACACTCTAGAGTGGAGGGAGCCGCAGCATCACC